>JAHWXV010161168.1:0-10612 GCA_024586415.1 Phrixothrix hirtus
TAAAATAATGATGTAATGCTATGACTCATTGCTGACCTAATTGAATTGACAGCCATAAATTACTGCAATGAGTCACTTGCGGATTACATCATCTATTTTATTACAAAGAAAACATTCTAGATGATTCTAGAATTTTCTATTTACTGTATCTAATTTCTGTTACAATATTATAACATAATGTAAAGAATGTAGTTAATTATTTAAAAGTCTTTATTTATATTCATTAGATCATAACTATTTATTTACATGTATTCACTTAAGTATTTATTTAACAATATCCTAATAATAACCGTTTATATTTCTATTTATTTAAAAAACCTACTGAGCAAGACACAATTCTTTGCAAAACCAAAGAAAAAGGAATTTAACCTCCTATTTATATAGAAAGGAGAAATTCCAGACTATTATGGAAAAGTAAAGAATAATATTAGTTATCATGCTTATGTAATAAATTCCAATGACACGACTCATTGCCGTAATGAGTTATTCATGATTACATAATTTATCTTAGTACTATGGAATCTTCTGGAATGTTCTATAGAATTCTTATTATTTATAATTATACTTACAGCCCCATTTTTGAAAAAATGCCAATCCATAGATTTCGTTATTGGTAAAGTTCCTTTTAGATTCAAACTACACACCAGGATCTTCATAACAGTGTCTCAAATCACTACTTCTAATATATTCCATACCATGCGCCAGTAAAGCTAGCCTACACCGCAACTGAGCTTAGATACGGCTAATTTTCTACTAGCACCGGCACATAATGCCTTCCACAAATCTTTATAGCGTAGCTTCTAATTGGACAAGGGTACAGTAGGTGATGGGACCGTGTTGCTGTATTTCTTCTACGCCGTCATGCCTCTTTTAAATTTGACTGCGATGCTCGCGGCATTCGAACGTCTTTTAGTGAGCCAAGAAGTACTCCACTGGCATATCAAACAAATTTCTGTATTCTTCAGTGGTAACCCCAAATCGAGCTTTGTGAGTTCCCGAATAGGTTGACATAAATTCGGTAAATGACTGTACACTGTTCTTGGCTTCTGGTTTTTCTAATTCAACATGGTTCGTCACCTTCTTGTTGTTCCGGTTTTCCATTCCTTCCATCGATTTATGTGAACCACTTTAGATCTTTCTCTAGGCAATTGCATCATTCGATAATGTCATTGATCCTCTTTAGAACATTATACAGACCTTCCCAGGATTTTTGCAATTCAGGAGATCGACCTCTCTGTCCTCGAGGCTGGTACAACCTAACAAGATCATTGCTTTGAAACTCTCCTGTTTTAGAATTTACATTATAGCAGCATTCCATTCGATCACTGACAGTCTGGATGTTATTGCGAACCCTCTAATGAATTGAATTTATTTTCTACCGAACTTTTAACATATTAATTTCCAACAACCTCCTTCTCTATAGGTTTGCTACCAAGCTCTATATCCCATGATAGCGTAATATCACATCCAAACAATGCTCTAGCTGGAATTTTTCCTATCGTCCCGTTTACAGTTAACCAATATGCCATTAAGAACAGATGCAAGTACTGGTCCCAACCTCTTTAATGGTCTGCGATAACTTTTGATAAATATTTTCCCATTGTTCGATTCGTGCACTTCGTTATACCATGTGACTGTGGATGAAGAGCAGCTGTTCTAGTTTTGGGTATTTTCAATAGCTAACAGACACTTTGGAATAAGATTGACTCAAAATTTCTTCCTTGACTTTAGTGTAATTCTAAAGGAGTTCCAAAACTAACGTCCTGGCCATTGATTTGGTAGAACGTATGCTTCGGTTCATTTACTAAAATAGTCCATCGCAAATAGGATGTATTTATTTCCTACTTCTGTTTCCGGAAATAGACCAGCTATATCAATTACTATCTTTTCAAACAGTCTACCCACATTATATTGCCTCATTGGTGGTTTCGCTTCCACAAAGGACCATTCCCAAACGCCCATATTACACATTTTCGCCACCACTACTTAACACAGTCCCTGCAGTTTATTCAATAAAATCATTCGCGGGCCTTTTCCAAATTTTTATTTACTACCAAATGCCCTCCTGATGGACTATCATGAAGTTGCCGCAAAACTTCTGCAACTCTGTTTTTCGGAACTACCAACATTCACTTCGGTATTTTTCAGGTCTTCCCTTTCACAAGGTCGTCCTAAAACTGCAAGGAATTGCATTAGGATCAATATGCTTTAACAATGAGATTAAATGAGGCCACTTCCTTCCAACTTGTCTTTGATCTTCATTCGCCCATTTTAATAACAACTTCAGGTGTCAGCCACTTTCTTGATCTTGCTCGACATTATCCGGTTTCCAGTCACTGTCACAGATCACAGTAGTGCGGTTTATTAGGAGTTGCTCAACTTTTAACTCGAGTGCAGTGTTTGCAATATTTTGGGCAAGGCCGTCTTGATAAAGCGTTAGCATTTCGATCGTTTTTCTCAATAAGAATTTTCCTCCATAAGGGTATTTGTGAAAATGCTCCACAGTCTTTATCATCGTCAGCAATTCCTTGCGCATAACACAATAGTTCATTTTAGGTTTGGATAGCAGTTTGCTAAAATATTCAATTACTTGTCGCTGTCCATCCTGAATTTGAGACAACATTGCACCGATGTCGTCATGACCAGTACCGGTATCTAAGACGAACCTTCCATCAATTCTAGGGTAAGTGAGTATATGTGCAGTTACTAATGTTCGTTTAATGTTTTAAATGACTCCTGGCAGCTATAGTTCCATAAATATAGCTGGTCATCTTCAGTAAGATTCGTAAGGAGTTTTGCGATGTCTGTAAATCCACGCGACGATAGTACGTGCATAACTCCAAGAAGCTTCATAGTTCGTGTTTATCTCTTGGTTGTGGCCATTCTTATACAGACTAAATTTTCTCTGGGTCAGTTGCCGCACCTTTTTCAGAAATCACATGTGTCATGCATTCCACTTCGTTTTGAAACTTTTTCGTACTGAGCTGTTAACGTACACGTCGCAGTCATCAAGATTTTCAGGTATTCATCAAAGGACTTTCCGATAACCACGACGTCGTCCAAGTATGCTAAACACATTTGCCAATTTCATCATCCTTTCAAACGTCGCTGGTGCATTGCCCAAGTCAAAGGGTATGACTGTGTACTACCAGAACTCAGATCCAATAGAGACTTGCCCATATCCACTTTTCATGTTTATGGCCGAAAACCATTTGGAGCCTGAAAGTGTATCAAAAACGTCGTCAATTCTGGGCAGAAGGCAGCTATCCGTTTTAGTCACATTATTTAAGCGATGTAATTCACGCAGAATCTAGTCCTACCATATTTCTTCTTAACAAGTACAACTGTGTGTTGCTCAAAGTCTACTGAACGGCTCTATTATTGTTTCACGGGCCATGTCCTTGATTATCTCTTCAGCTTCTTCTAGTTTGGATAAGGGCAACCTCCTTTGTCGTTGACGTATTCATTGGGCATTGGTATTTATTTCGGAGTCACAACATTTATTCTTCCCTTAAAACATTAGAAGCAAATATGTCGGCTTATCGTTGGAACAATTGACTAACTTTGTTTTATTGCTCATGGAATCAACGGTTGTCCAAGGATTCAAGTATGCCACGCAGCCTAGATAAATTTCTTACAGCCAGAAATTTCTCACTGGTTTTTGTGCAATGTACGGCAGATGAGGTAGGTGTGCACATTCCTAATTTGGTGCCCTTCTTGAAAGTAATTTGGAGGATGTTAGCATTCATTAAGCGAACAGGTGCTGTTTCCTTGGCTTTGATCAACACTCTACTAGCTATAATACCCCGACCAAATATTTATGTTGTTGGTTTGTAGGATCTCTATGCATCCTGTCCGGGAGGCTCCATCCGATTTGCCCATAACTATCGACTCGCTGCTTGGTGTTCACGTCACCTCTTCTGCTAGGATTATTTTTATTGCACGGTCATCTCGTCGTCTAATGGGTATCTATTCGTTATAAACCTGTATGATGTGATTCTTCAAGACATTATATCCATATCCAATATCCAATACTAGCACGCGAAGTGTACACTTCCTACAACCAATCTCAATATCTGTAATAATTTCACCATGAATAGTTGAACGGTTTTCTGTAGCTGTATGTAATCGTAGCTATGATGGCAGTAGTCTTCCATTTCCAACAACGTTTGGTTTCACTATTGTTTCCGTTGCTCCCGTATCCAGTAGCATTTAACAATTCTTCACTGGGATTGTTCCATTAATGTATATATTGTCTGGTTTAAGCTTTAACGACGGCACTTGGATGGTGACTTCCAGGACATGGCTATCAGATATCGATATTTGTTCCTTCACATCGATCCTGTTTAGTTTTCCTGGTGCTTTGCATTATCGGTGGTACTACTCTTAGGCTTTTCACAATTTCTCTGTATATGTCCCCATTTATCACACTTCCAGCGTCGTAGTTTACGTCCAATTGATTTTTTCATCTAAAGTAATCCCAAAAATACCTGTTCTAGAGCCTAAACGCTATCTTCGACTTCTTCCATTCACGCCGGTGAGCATAGCCCTTTGAAGCCTGTTTGGCCACTTTAAATTTCAGTGCATGAGCCAATGCACTAGAAAGGTTACGCGGACGTGCTAATGTAAGTGCCTGTTGTGTTTCGGAATCGCGAAGACTTTCCACAAATGTTTGCACCCAAATTTGTTCAATAATGCTTTCTGGAGCCGTTGGGTATGCTAATCTTACTAGCCGTGCAATTTCAGTTTCGTATTCCCCAGAGTTCTCTCTAATTTTCTACACTCGATTCCTTAACTGGGCACAGCAGAGATATTGCAGATATTTATCCCCATATCGCATTTCTGGTTTTGACGCAAGATATTCGAAATTATTCTGCAGATCATATGGTATAATTTGCAGAAGATCTAAACCATCCCCACGTAGAGCCTTTTCTTCAAAGGTCCATCCATTTCATGTTGCAGCTGCCACGAACTGTTTATAGTAATTGAGCCAAGATATCTGCGCATCATACATGGGTGCTTTCATATATCTGCTGATGCTGGCCATGTAATTATCAGCAGCTGCTAAACAAGGGATTTGCAACATTTTCATAGGAATCTACATATTATTGTAACGAAACTAGTTAATTGTTTTAAAATGTTTATTTAAATTCACTAAGATTAAACCTAATATATGCACTTAATTATTTAAATATTTATTTCACAATCCACTAACAACAAACATTTATATTTCTATTTATGTATCTTTATATTTATATCAGTAATGAACAGTACAAGATTCTAATAAAAACTAAACTAAGGGAATTTAATCTACTGTGTCTATAGAAAAGATAAATTCTAGAATGTGATGGAATAGTGTAGAATAAGAAATTAGTCATAATAATGATGTAATAAATTGCAATGCCATGACTCATTGCTGACCTAATTGAATTGACAAATATCGTTAGCGTAATGAGACATTGGGGATTACATCATCTATTTTATTCTAAAGAAGGTATTAGATGTTTCTAGAATTTTCCATTAGATTCTTATTGTTTCTAATTTTCGTTACATTATTTTCAACATTTCTTATTACTATTATGTAGAAAACAATTAACACTACTTTTTAATTATTAATAGTCCGTGAGGTAGCACCTTTAAAAGACCCAACATCCGACACCAAAGTAACGAAAGTACTTTTTACTTACACGTATTCTTGAGTATTTATTTAATAATACTCTAATAATACACATTTTATTTGGTCGTTTTGAATATCAGAAACGTCACTTTGGGTTAAGCTGTGCAAGTTGTTTGAGTAGTGCGTGCTTTCGTGCGTGCGTGAGCAAGTTCGTGCGAGCGTACATGCATTCGCGCGTGCTTACGTGCACGCGGGCTCGCGTGCGCGCATGCTAGCGCGTCCACGTGCTTGCGTGTGTGTGTGCATGCACGCGTGCGCGCTTGTGTGCGTCGTTGCGTGAATGCTTGCGTGCGTGCATGCTTGCGCGCGCGCGTACTTGCGTGCGTGCATGCCATCGGCGTGTGTGGATGCGTGCGCGAGTGCGTGCGTGCGTACACGTGTGCTTGCATTCGCGTGTGCACGTGCACGCGCGCCCACGTGCCTGCATACGTGCTGGTGTGCGTGCTGGTTTGCATGCTTGCGTGCATGCTTGCATGCGTGCATGCGTGTGTGCGTGCGTGTGTGCGTACATGCGTGCGCGATCGCGTGCGTGAGTGTTTGCGTGCGTGTGTGCGCGCTTGCGTGATTGTGTGCGTGCATACTTGCGTGCGCGAAAACCAAACGCCGTATAAAAATGAAATTTTATATATAAGATTAAAACCGCCATAACATCTCCTAGTAAGACTTTCGTTATAATCGAATAACCGAAAGGGCCATATTATTCTTGTGACTTTTACGTTTTTTGCAATTTTCTCGAAAACCGCTATAACGATTTTTTTAAACTCGGCACATTTCTTGCACCTATATTGCTATATTACATGAACGAATTGGTTTCTCTGAGAAAATTTGATGAAGTGAGTTATTGAGAAAAATCTCTAAAGTTAAGCAAGGTTTTGTCAGGCCAGTAACTTGGATGGGTGGCCGTTCCAATTATCTTCCCCAAAATAAAAATAAATTAATATTTTAATGATTTGTGTACATACTTAATTACTTTTTATTTAAATCTATAAATTATTTTTGCTTTACATGTGTTTAAAATTTAATTATAAAACTCTTAGAGCATGTATAAAGGAAATTATGAATGGATGAATTATTTATGTTTTAAATTAATTTTAGGGTTTACAATGTATGTGACTAGTAACTAACGTCAATAAATTCAAATTAAATTTAAACGGGTAAGACAAAGTCGTGTATTGTCTCACACCAGATTTTTTCTTTTGAATTAATAGCAGACACCTAACCTCCGTTCATTTTCTCTCGGTTAGAACGTGAAATACCAGCTCGGAAGTCACTCTTGTTAGAAATAAGGGCATGATTACAGCCAAAACCTTACTTTGCTATTAATGTAAATTATTTGTCCATTATATATATTGTAATTTGTTACATTACTACCATGTTATTTAATTATATATTATAATCCGACTTATATTTCCAAATCTATGTAATTAATTTCATTTTTTTTGTTTGTAGAGGCCGCCATTATGGTTCTTTGTATTAAAGAAATAAAATAAGTGACTTGATTCGATTTAAAACTGCTTAATATTTATGAATCTATTGTATTCATTTAACCTGTAATAAATGGCGCATATATGGTGTATATAATGTAACATAAATATTAATTGGGTGTTATTTAATTTATTTATCTTAACTGAGACAAATAATTAGCTATTTTTAGTTAAATTTGAAAAAATTATTTCGAGTTGTAAAAGCAATTCTAATTGTATTTTACATACAATACATACAAATTTCAGCAGGGGGTATGTTTGTAAAATTATCTACCAATTTTGTTATAAATTGAACTTTAACTCTATGTTCCAATTGATCTGTACTATTATCAATTATTGCTGATTCATTTATCAGTAGCTTCTGAGTACTAAGATACTCGCTAATTTTTTTAATTAGCAATCTTGATTTAGATATTATTTTTCTAAATGGGACTTTGCGCCAAATTTACAATTTCCAGTTAAATTCGCCGGTAGGTGATTGCGTTGGTTCCATGGAAAATATCTGGAAGATAAATATAACTGAAGATTGTACAACCGGTCCTTAATCGTTTACTAGATTTAATTCGCCGTTTTGGCTTCTGAAATCAAATTATTCCTTTCAATCAATTGGTAACTTTTCTGGATTTTATCATTGTTTAATCTTAATTAAATATCCAATTTAACTTAATCTTTTACTTCATCAAAAATTGAATTGTATTTGATTTGTTAATGCACCCAACATTTTAATTACTTGAATACATGACTGCTGTTTATCGAATTACAGTAGAATTACTCGGAAGGAAGCAATGTTCGAACACGAAAAACCAACCACCAGTTCTGTTCGACGACCTGGGCATCTTTTATATAAATTAGTAACGGTCCTAGAGCAAATCATTAAATATTTTTTCCTTTAGTATTCAATTTCGATGAACAGTGTTCTTCACTGCTATTATTTTTTTATGAATTGAGGATATTCTTACTACATTTGGTGTATTTAGAGCAATACATGTTTGTTATTATTAAATTCAATTCATTATTTATTGTTGCATGCAAGACACAGCTACATTGCGCCCGTAGATATTGGTTTCAAATCTTTCGTCATTTTTTGGTATTATTCACGTTTCGCTCAATTTGTGCATTAACCCGGCGCCCAGAAACTAATATCTATTAAGGCAGAATTCGCAGCTTACCGAACCCTACCCGTGATCATTCTTATAGCCAAGTTTATCTTATTTTATACTCTTCAATGAATTATGCGTATATACTTTTTTTATGAAGCATTACAGCGTCTACTGTGAATAAGTATAAAATTTCAGTCCTAAGAATTCTGGCATTCAAATTTTATACCTATTGTTTGTTTTATTTACCTGTACTATTTAAGCACTTATGTATGTAATACCAAATTTTCAATCAATAACTCTAAAAGTCAGTATTTTACTGAACAGACTAATTTTTAGAATGGATACTGAAATTCATTAGTAAGCGATTATTGTGCCAAAACATAATCTAGAAAAATTCCAAGATCATTTCCGAAATCAGTGGAAAAATATAATTCAAAAACATATTTAAGAAAACATCTGTCAAAAAATCTTTATATGCAATTATTAATCAATAATCGTGGAAAAGGAATGCATCACACTCTCTCGCTTCTTTTATTAGCGTCGCCAGATTTTATCCCATTACGTTAAACATCTAGAATTAACGGCTTTACTATATTCTTCTCTGGGATTATTGTTACTATGTTATCAATAGCGTTTGATCCACATGTCAATCAACTAAAATGTAAGGGAGAATTAAGGGAAAAGCACGCCCTGCTTCTTACCTAATAATAATGGTCGACTGCCTGAACTGTCTGCTTTACATTAATCTAATAAAAATTAAGAATAACCTATATTCTATTTAATCTTGATATATGTAGGTTTCGGATCCACAACAAAGAGCAATTTAATTGTTGTTTCGTTCATTGATACTATTTTCAAAGTAATTACAATAATTTAGTTTTGAGTAATTAATGATAATACAATAATTATAGCAATGGGGCATGTTACAGTTTTGCTAATTGTATGGCAATTGCTTAATCACAAATTTCCTGTAATTAAGGTTTTATCTTTTTTGTAATTATAAAGTCCTTTAAATAGTAAGTTTCAAACTCCGTTCTGTTGAGTTCCGGCACCACTGTATCTCTGATACATATATATGTATACGTTGATTAATCGCCGAATTCGCTCAATTCCCGAAGTAACCTCTTAAATTTATAACTGGGCAAATTATAATATTAAATCGTCGAAATAAATCTCATTTTGAAAACTAAGTAGTTACATTAGTGCGCTAAAATTGAACAAATCACAATGTATCACTCTGTGCGACACCGAGTACGATCCATGTCACTTTCTATGTTTGACGGTATCCTGCAGGAAATTTTGCACCACTGTAGATACTTAGCCTCTTAACAAGGGAAGTTGTATTTTCTTCGATTTATTATTGTGTTTTGTGGTTGTTAAGTATCTTAAAAGAATGAATAACCAGGTAGCATTGACGCTTAATGTAAAAACGACTATTTTTAATGAGCAGAAGACACAATAATTAGTCCAATTTATTGCAGCTATAAACTTACCTTGCTTACTAATTATTAAAAAAATTAAATGCCGCTTATGAAATAAAAGAGAACATAAGTCGCATCAAATCCGATACGTAGTACTGTCGAATTGTACAATATTGATAATATGGGATATAAAAACGTTAAGTATGAAGAAACATTAAGAAGAAATACCTTAGCATTACCACAAGCCTAATCGAAAATATTAAAATTCTGTTCGCGATATCAAAGTGCTACCCTACAGACTAATAGAACAATATGAACAGAAACAGATCATGAGGATCGAATGTCGACCATAGCTACGCCAATGGAGTCGGGCTGGTTCAAATTTATAAGTTATCCACACCACATTTGGGGGTGGCAGATTAGATGACGCTAATCGCCCTATACTTACGTTATAAAAATGCTAACCTATGCGAAAATGGATGCTGCAATACAATGGAAACAACAAAAGTTTCGCGATAAAAGATAAAACTTTAAAGAAATGAGAAATCGCAACTACACACACTTAAAGAATTTAGTGTAGCTGCAGCAGGTTTTTACTCAAAGCTCACTTCTAGGTTAACCTAATTAACCAGGTAAATATAAATGTAGGCTTAAATTTCAATATTTCAAAACCAGCTGTTATTTCTACATTCGTAAAATCTAATTTCATGCATATTGTGAAAATTGGAATTTTATATTATTGTAACGGAAATTAGAAACAATAGAAATCTGATGGAAGATTCTAGAAACATCCAGTACCTTTTTTAGAATAAAATAGATGATGTAATCCTCAAATTACTCATTGCAGTAACCAATATCTGTCAATTCAATTAGGTCAGCAATGAGTCATAGCATTACAATTTATTACATCATTATTATGAGTAATATTCT
>JAHWXV010161219.1:0-14587 GCA_024586415.1 Phrixothrix hirtus
ATTGAAATAATAAAGAATTCTTTGCCTAGAATTACCCAAACGGAACTCCAATAATTTACATTTGCCAACCAAATGCATTAAATTAATACGAATTTTATAGTGAATTCATAAGTGAATTTTAAACCGTTACAGTATATTAACCATTTTACATATTTGTCAGTAAGACAATCTCAAATTTCAAGTTTTTATTGTTATGTAATTGAATCTAGCATATAACTAAAAAAGAACAAAGTTCAATGACGATAAGTATTCAATAAAAAGTCCTAACCTAAAATTTTCAAGTTTTTATTGCCATTCAGTAATTATATAAAATGGTTGAAGGTATAACTATCAAATAACATAGATTGAACAATATGAAATAAACGTACCTTAACACTCTAGTGCGGTATTCTGAGACTTACTGCTTAATAGTTAACAAATGAACACTAACTCCGTCACTTTCAACGTGACAGTCGTTAAAATATAACTTAATTAATGTATATGAGAACTAACAATGCCACATCTAAGTAAATAAGAAAACTAACTGCTAATATACAATTACTGGGGTTCATATAGCCCCACCAGAGCATTTAAGGGTTAAATATGTGCATTAAATAGCCGAGAACAAATCGCAGTTTAATACACTACGCTGTCGTATTAAACGAAAAGCAGCTTCACTAATACGACCAGTTTAAAGATAAATATTTTGATATTTAGTTTGCTGATATCTTGAGCCTTCATTGCCAACTGGAAAACACTTTAAAGGGTTTCAAACTGTAAGCCCTTTGGAAGTATGTCCTCGTTGCTGCACGACTTGGACTAACACGCCACTTTGGTCACTTGTTTCCATGACTCAAGCGACACTTTTAATATCAACTGATTAAACTTTCACCTTGGTCCCAAGGGAATTAAAGTACTTTAAATCCCGCACGAACAAACATAAATCCATGGAAATACCAAAAATTTACCAACTAAAATTACATATTGCTGAAAGCGTTGCTATAGTACTTCACAAATAAAATTTAAATAGCATTTGCCGAGAAGCGTACCTTTATAAATTGAATGAATTGTAAATCTCAAAATCATGCAATTTTACTCTCTTTGATCATTTTGATTTTAAATCTTTGGGATGTGCAAAAAATAATATATATACAAACCTAAGGACTACAGTGCTTTTTAATTTCTCGATAGATTATTAATAAATTTTCTCTCTCGCGATTAAAAGAGGCACTATTGGTCCCATGGTATATAAATACTATTAACAGTGTTATAGGGATAATTTTTTATTATATGTAAAATTTTTACCATAAAATGGGATATGCAAAATGTAGATGTTTATTAATTATGCATTTATAAACCTAAAATTCTCTAAATGCTATTTCTAACACATTTATGCACCCACAGGAAAACATAATCTTTTTTTGGAAATAACTTGTTCCTTGAGTTTCGTTTAAGACTTACGAACAGTACCTATTATACTGATTTTTATAAATTAGTAGCATTTAAAAGAGGAAGTTGTTTTATTCATAGACAAGGAAAATGTCCGAGCATTAATCAGATTGGGTAAATAGGGATGCGAGAATTTAATTTGAATAATTTTTATACCAAAATCCTAGTATATTAGGATATTGTTTTTAAATGAACGTAAATCCCTTAATCCGATACAGGTAAGCGTTAATTTTCAGTTAAGTACATCTGTAAAATTCAAAATAACTCTTTCTTCAATACTTATACCATTACATTAAAGTTTTAAGTATAACATTTTAATAGTGTTATTAAGAAAATTTACATAACATGGTCGGTCAAATTGTTTAAACTCATGATCATAGATTTCGACATATTTTGAAATTATGCTTAAAATTACCCTAATTATAATATTTATAATAGTTATAGACAGCAGTATTCCTTGATTTAATATCGCTTTGGAATGACTCTTAACTTGAATACACAAAAACAGGCAACATCATTATTCTATTTGCTCCTATTTGTAAGCAATTGCTGCAATAAAATATGTAGTTGCACTAATAATAATTGGGAATTAAATTATGTATAGAACGTCAATAATGAGAAATTTACTTCAACAAGTCTGTATTAAAACTGACTTCGTAATTGAAATGTTGGATAGCATCGATTTTAATATCGCCATGTTCGTTGAGAATTAATTATATTAAGGTATATGTTATTAGTAAATATGAGTTGCGTCTATGTATGTATATCATTCAACTAGAACGTAATCGATTTTAAAGAGTAGTAGAAGGATATGTAAAATTAAAAAATGTAATCAAAATGTGAAGTTGATAGCATCTGAGCTGAAAAGGAATTCCTTTGTTTAATTCATAATTCAATAAAACAGCATTTTTGCAAGTAACATCAAAAGTTAAATGACTAACATTATAAAAGCTTTAACTTTTATCCGCATTATGAAAGTTTTTCCGTCCTTTAAAAGGAAAGGAACTATATAATTCGAATTCAATACCTGTAGGTTAAAGAAACTTTTCCTTTCTGTTTAAGATCTAAAAAATGACAGCTTTATTAAAAGTGTGTTCTGGTTTTATACAGTGCTGCAGTAATCAGTGATCCATTTGATGCCTTTGCTTGAAGTTTCCCTTTACGAAAAAGTCAAACTCACCAATCAAAGCGTGATATATGCGTATTCAAAATTTGATTACGTTCCAAGGAGAGGATAATTTATGATTAAATATTTTTTATTGATTTTTATGCAGAATTAAATTTTAAGCTTCTTGTAGAATTTAGAGCGGTATTCTAAAAAAATATCAATAGAGAAAAACAATATATAAACACTTCTTGTTAATCTTATTTAAATATGAAGTCCTTATTACCTGATTCCAACACTTATAGATAGCACTATAATTTGAAGTTCAAACTAAGGTGTGTTTAAATTTATAAAATTTAGAATTAAATCCATTCGGATTTTATTTGTCGAATAGTTGGAAATAAAAGATATAAAAAACTCACAATATGAAAGTCCTTATCAAAAAAACCTGCTTTAACAAAGCTGTCGGCGCATTCAGTTTAAATCGATTTCACCACCAAAAGGATGTAATATATCTTTCAAGACTGCTTACAAAATCTAATTTTATATAATCGCGTTATAGGTTAAAATGTAGCTCACTTTAAATGTAGATATAGAATTAAAGCGGTGGAATTTTTTATATCAATAAATTTGCTATCTTTACACCGCGTTAGTCTATCAAGAGTCATACGACACGATATTAAATTTCGTAGAAAAGGCTCTTCGCAATTCAAGTCAAACTAATTAATACAATGATACAATAATACAATGATAAAATTATTATTACAAGCGGATCCAGCAAAGGAAGTATTCATTCCCATATTTAAAATTCCAATTACAATTATATACATTTGTTAAATAATTTAATAGGTTTAATATAGACCTTTATTTGCACTCCTTCAGTTCCAAATTTTCATATTATTCACGATAAGAGTATTGAGTAATTTCATGTGAAAATGATAACTCTTTTGTTGAATTTGATTTACCGACCTATTTATCATATCAAACACTAACGCTATTTTTACAACACAAATTAGTGACAGTTGCAGGATATTATTGAAAACTAAGACATTAATTATGGTTTCAAATTCATGATCATGGAACATTTAAACCTTTTTATACAATTTGAAAACTTAAGCTTAAATTAGATTTAAACTTGATATGTAAAGATTAACTCTAGAGTTGTAGGAAACTAAATTTAAATTAAACACTGTATTCTTTATTTCTGAAACTTAAAAAGCATTCAAACAATAATTGATGGTTTCTCAGAGCATTTATTCAACATATAAGCATAACGTAATATTATATTGTTTAGAATGTTTTAGTCCAGAATTTCGTCAAGGTGTTTCGGAATTTAAATCATTTTCTAAGATAAATAACTGTAGTAGTTAACAATACTTGTGGCTACTTACGGTCCTGAACCTATATAAGCGGTTACGTCACTTTATAAGAAAATCAAACTTTAAGTCTTTGGACCTTGTTAAAATGATAAACTTCATAAAATGCTTTCGTTTTATAATAATATTTTACAAAGTACAACTATTATAATCTAGAGATGCGAGAATTCTTACAAAAGGTACGTGCCTAATATCAGCGCAATATATAAATAAATAATTATATCCATGATTTAATTTTAAAAAATAAAACTTTCGTCCACCATTTGATGCGAGAGTAAGGAAGAAACCCAGAAAATACAACCTTCATAAGTGAAAGCACAAGTCTTTTATATGATGTAACCAATTAATGGAATTTAATATAAAGATGTAGTTATTCATAAACCAACTCAAATTTAGTAAAAAGATAATCCTTTACAATATGATTTATTTTTCCAATTCCTTTTTTACAATGATATTCTGGACTAGCTACTGCATTCCATCGGTATAACATAGAATTAACTTACCCATGACCTGTTCTAATCCGATTTAGTTTACACCAAATTTTTCTCGGTAGCTCAAAGCGATGTATAACTTTACAAGAATCTTCCATTAATTTTTGGTTAAATATAATAGTAGAAGACCACTCTTGTTTCCAAAACTCGCTTTGGAGAAAATTTTCTGCTAAAACTTCATGCCAAATAGGTTTACGTGATTTCAATCTTTTAACTAATAGATACTGTAAGAGTTCATAAGTGCACCAAGCTGGGTTGGGGAGTTTTGTTTTGGCTAACAATGTAACAACCTCATGGTCATAGAATAAACTTGTCAAAATTCGGGAATAAACTCAAATAAATTTGGTACTACTGACAAACTTCCGTTATTGATGGATACGAATCTGGCTGCCAAGTAAAAGAAAATTTTCCATATTTTGAACTCATTCGGGCATTTAGTTGTTTTATAATAAATTTAAACACTTTACAATCTATTCGATATTTAATTTACTTGACATATTAGCTATCAAGTGCGGGATAATCATTTGTATAAATTTTACAACCCAAAAATACAAATGCTTTGAAAATAATTATGAATAGCTGGTTGTAAAAATATTTTTATACAGACAAATAAGCTTAAAATTCCCCGTGTAATTTAATTGTACTCTTTAATATTTATATTTATTTGTGAGTCATAATTTGATGCATCCTTGAGTGCTCGGTGGACTTTCAGTGATGTATTCCTAACGGCATCAACGAATGATAAGTTAAGACTGTATTGGGAAGTTGATATTTATTCAGTACCTCTGGACTAACTTGTACTTTGAAAGAAACTTACCTTTATTACATTTATTGTGAAGATTTTTTGTGGAATAACTTGTAACGCCTGTTTTTCTACCAAGGTAGATTGGACCATGATATAATATTGCCTGGCTGGATCAGGAGCAAGCGATAGAGTATAGGAGAGATAGTATACACGCCGTTCAATTATAATCACTACGCGGTTTAAAAACGCCTCGATAAAGGAATTTACAATAAAATAAAACAATTTAGGTCGCCAGTTGTTCGTAGCAGTAATTGAGATGCAGATACCCAAGCGACAAAGTATGCATCACCGAAAGTGCAATACTGCTCCTACAGAAGGAAATACGTGTCGGAGCTAAGGAGATCCTACCTAAACGGAGAATAAGAAAATCATTCAACAAAAATAGCATGTCTAGAGCAGCATCATTCTCCAGCCGGAAATCGTAATCTATTAATAATGAACTTATATCTCTATTGGCATAAATGATATAAACAGAACTAATTATTGAATATGCTTTTCGAGGTTAAGGCTAACCAAATTATTTACGTAACTATTTGAACTAATGACCTCAAAGCCGAATTAGTAAAAAAGTCCAAATCCTAGCCTACATTAATTTAAATGATTCAGCTCCTAACACTGTATTATGTGATGCTATGGTTTACCTGAACCAACAAGTAAACCTAAAGTACAGCTGAAGGATGGCTACTGCAAAGAGTTTTCTCGAGAAAATCTGCTGTTAGACTAATTAAAAGCCCTATTCTATAGGCATTAATAATAATTCTTTTAATAGTACTAAATATTAAAGTGTACTATAATCATGTTGGTATTGTAAAACAAAAAAATCAGAGAATTGGACTACCTTACTTTACATCTATCTGAATAGTGGGTATAAGAGCATAATATCTACTTCTTAATTTAAATTTAGGAGATTTAAAGGTGAAATGGTCACAACAGGATCCATAGGTTGCATTTACTCGTATTATGCTAGTACAAAATTAGAAATGTTTTATATGCAAGTTCTCCTGTATTACTGAATTTAAATAAAAGTTTGCTATAACTTCGAGATCACAATCGATTGTTAAAGTAGACACGTAATTTAGATTAAAATATATATCCAATAAATCCAAAGACCATATGGGAAAATTACAATAAAGTAAATATTATGTACTATCGCGTTGCACGGCGTGACTAGCTTTCCGCAAGTAACTGGCGGGAAAACAATTACAGATGTTATAAGATCGTATTGTGAAACTTCATTTAATGTAGTTATAAATAACTAAAGGAACAAACAGTAGGTACGGTCTTCGTACGTTACCGTTTTGAAGATGGAATCTCAGTTAAGATCGGGCGAGAAATTTTCTTTGCAAATGATCCCCTATCTTATCCAGAAGTTCTTCAGTTTATTAAATTTAGGTACCCATTGGAAAGAACTAATAAAATACAGTGACCTTGAAGAATACGTCTACCATGATAACACTATTTTAGCCTCCTTTCTTTCGACAATTTACAGGCAATTGCGGAGAAATAAAATCTCTAGACAATTTTATATATCCAAATGTTACTAAAACTTTTGAATACGCTCATAACTTAAAACGATGGTTACCGACACTTATCAGAACCTATACCAACTTTACAAATTTCCCACCAAATAAATTAATCAAACTACTTAATTAATTGCCTGTTATTCCAGTAACATACCATTTGGGTATTCATTAAACAAACTACGCCCAATAATAAGAAATTTCATATTTCCCTGTAAATACGTTACATACATTTAAAACAGTGATTTCCTTTTGGACGTTAACCAAAATATCGAACAAATAGTCTACTTAATTGATAACTAACACAACTTCAACAAAAAGTCGTACTAAATAAAACTACGACGTGCCAATCTTCGAAGTTAACTCAACTTTTTATGCACCTATTAACTTGTAGGTGATTTAAACTATCATTTTATCATAAGTATTACGACGAAGACAATGCCGCATACTACTCAATTTATCCCTTTACACCTTTAGGTCGTTACAATCACAACCCCTCCTTGCACGTTAATTTGGAGGAGCTCATTTTAAACTATATCTTTCATATTCTCTTAAAACGCTCCTTTAAATTCTCAAGTTAGCGTTTAGTCCTTTTACGGAATTTCTGTAAATATTTTGAGTTGGGACATGATAGTGATTACCAGCAGATGTTTCTACTTTTAATTTTAAAGTTTTATGGGTAGCAGAAATCGTGTTCCCTTGTCGAAAGAAATTTTACATAAATGACTAAGAATCTTATTTTCTGGGTATATTTTTACTAAAATAGATATTCGTTAAGGATTTACTTTAAGTTTCTATGATGCAGTAAAATTATTTGATGTTTGCAATAAGATAATCAGCAACGAATCTATCGATATGTTTTCATTCTATTGTAGTATCAAATTTACCTTCCTTTTTTGATACTAACAAGTTAAGTGCCTAAATCTTATTGATAGTATTTTTGTAATGAAAGTGTAATTCAGTGAACAAGTAACTTTGAACCGACCAGGTGTCTAAACCAAAGATAAAGGTTTCGCCTGGAAAGTAGATATGTTTAATTTAAATATTATCTCCCAATATAACAAATTTTTTTGAATTAAAATTTTAATTTTAAAGATAGCACATATTTGAAACAGGCAACATTCTACTAGGTGTGAAGGCAGAAAACTGTTAAATTGGAAAAGCAAATGCGTTCAGATTCGCCTTTGTTGTCGACATTAGAAATTACCCGGAATGTTATACTACAAGGTTTCTTTTCAAAAGACGCACTTCTCTTTGCCAGACTTTCAAATGCTAATTGTCCAGGAAAATACAAAAGAAGGATAAAACAACACAAAATATGTCATTCCTTATTCACAAAAAAAGTCACCCTTGTAATGCTAAACAAACAAAATTTATTGCGTAGAACATTTGCGTGTGCAGCGTAAATTAATAGTAGCTAATAAAAAGAAAGAATTCTTTTAATCACTGAAAGAAAGAGTTGCGTTTATCCTGACACTCATGCCGAGTTGCTTTCTAGATTGTGTACTAGCATCGGTGGCATACTTTAAAATTTCCTTATGTCCTTATAGAAGTATCTAAGCAGACATTTTAAGATGACCTAAAGTTTTCAGCTGTATTTTAAACCACAATACGTATGTTATTCAAGATCAACAACATAAGCTTATAAATTAAAAGCAAACTTTCAATTAATTGCCACTAAATTATTTGTAGGTATATCTAAATGATTTTTATGAAAATATAAAATATTTCACATTGGTAAAGGAAATACTAAAAGTTTTAATATGAATTGAAATGCTGCTACAGTTAAGAACAATTAATAATTCTAGAGAAAAAAACCGTCACAAAAGACCAAAAATTTAAATGTTGACAAAAGCTCTAAAATAACTATAGCTGAATGCTTAAACTGAAAAAATCAAAAGGAACGTTTCAGAGAGGATATCTATGTTTGTTAAAGCAAAATGAGAGATATTCAATAGATCTGACAGTTCAATTATTAATTGAGTTATTAAATTGGTTGAACTTCTTTCTTTGTGATTAACATTGTTTTGAGTTTCTTGATAAGAGCACTTCTTATTCAATTATTAGGCTAATTTAAAGCTTCCACGACATTTTAGATTTTTTATCTTTCGCACAGATTTTGCTTTCCTATAAAAAGCCTTTTGTCAGTTACTATATGTGTATATATCTATTTTAAATAAAATATCTATTACATAATTATTACTTATGTAGTTTTAATTTTAAATTTCACCTTTAAAATACGAGGACTATTTTATTTTTCGGGTTCCGTTGAGGTAATATGAGGGTATTCAGAAAAGTTTTCATATATACAATAGTTACTCATACATCTAAATTATTTCTCAACAAAGATGGCACCAAGATTAAGGCATATTTGTCGTAGGAACCAGTTGTCCTATACCATCGTTGCACCGTATTTCCGCCTGGCATTTCAACCACTCTGGCACACTGGTTTTCAGCTCATCGGTATGTTGGCCAAGTTTGTATGCATCCATTGTTTTGATTGTTCCTTTGTTTCGGTTTTAATCAAATTATCCAACGTTCCTACGCATGTTGCGATCTTACTTATAACAAATTCTCCTGCAACGCTACAACAACATTAGGGAAGAACTCATTCACTGTTGTTTGTGAACGTCTTTAACATGTTTCGGGATCAAGCGTGCACAACATTTGTGATAGCCTCCTCATACTGTAACAGTACCATAAAGAGCTGACCGAAAAATTTGCGGAAAATCAAGAGAGAGTCTAGAAATTGTGAATCATCGGCGCTTAAGAATCACTTTGCTCGCCTTTTCGACAATGTCGTTTATTGCTACAGACTTCCTTCCCCGACCCCCCTCATCAAAGACAGCAGTTAGTCCTTTTCGAAAATGTCTTCACCATTTTCTCACAACACTACCACTCATAACGTTTCCCAATATACAACACACATTCCTAATCCATTTCTGTCGCACTATTACCTTCGTAAAAAACGAATTGTTGAGCGAATATAGCACACGACAGGATCCCTAACTGTAGTTAGTACCACGATAAAACAACGATCACTTCAAAACTACGGTACGTAAAGGTCTAACTCGTTTGAATATTATGACAATTAGATTATAAGACAATATTATGCAAGCACCGCTTAATAATGCAAACTGAGTTTCCATTTTCAACCTAACGGGACTTCAAAAAATAGGCCTCGTACAATCAAGATACATATTTGATCTAAAATACCCAATTGTTTGATTTTAATTAATTAGCATATGGATAAGTTATATTTTCGATACCTAATATAAAATTTGCTCAATGTTTGTGTATTATAACATTTAAAACATCTAAAGGTATTCTTATTTTATAATTTTTCTTAATGTATTATAGCATATCTCAATGTTTGTCTTGATAATGAAGGAAAAACAAAGAATAAAGGTCTAAATAAACTATAAAACTGTGATTCAAGCGCATTTTGAATTATAGTTAACTACACTTAAAATTTTATAAATACTGAAGGTTTGAGTCATTCAGATTTTGACCTTTCTTTTAGATATTGTACCTACCTAATTAAAATATATAAAAAATTGCGTACGAGTCATCGACTGGCAAATTAAAGGAATAAACGATACAGAAATACAATGAATGTAAATTAAATAAATAACTTTTTTGCACTTCCCGGAAAAAGTGCAACATTTTTTCATTTGTTTTCATGACTAAAGCGACACTTTTAATCTCAATTAATTAAAACTTTACTTTAGTGCCATTGGAAATAAAGTAAATTTAATCCCGCATAAACAAATTCAATTCATCACAATAATAAATATTAACCAATTAATAGCTATTTATGCATCAACGGAGTTGTATAGAACTTCAAGCCCGGAGAGCGACAAATTAATCCCGAGGGTCTTTCGTCCGAGTGATGAATGTCGCTGAATGGGCGTTATCATCTGCTACTTCCAGTGGTACATGCAAGACTTTATTTGCCATTTCGTTATTTACTTATAACTATGAGAACTATGGAATTATCAGCGGGAGTTGTGAATTTATAACTCCTTCATATGTCCTTATAACTCCCTCATCTCCGTACCTGCCGCTAATAATATCTCAGCTGTTATAGATAGCTTTATCTTATCCAAGGTATTATAAGTAAATAATAGCGAAGTGGCAAATAAAATTACATTTTGCTGAAATATTTACTATGGCGCTTCGTAAATAAAATTTAAATAGCATTTACCATAATGCACATATTGAGAAAGCTAGTCACCTATCAATGACAGTCATGCAGTTTCACTTTCTTCGGCCGTTTTGATTTCAGCTAGTTCGAAAGTGCAAAAAGAATGTATATACATCAGAGAGATATTCCTGTTGCCCAAGAAATAAACTTCTTCCTCGGAATTAAAAGAGGCACCTTAGTCCCTTGGATTGTCCAACAAATTAACCAATTAATTACTAACCTAACAAAAGTAACAGTTGAAGGGGTAACTCACAGTAAAGCCAAAGTGGTTAAATATCGACTATTAGTAATTTAATGCATTACAACCTTTCGATTCCTGCTGAAGGTTGTAGATGTTTATTAACTTTACAGGTTATATTAGATATCTCAAAATTATTACATATTCGAAGTACTAGTTTTTATAGTATTCTGTGTTATATACTACAGTGACTCTTAATTGAAGGAAAAAGTGAAGTGACTATCCGTAATAAAGGAGACATTATAAATTATCCTACCTTATGGTGTTTTCAAATAGATGCGGATAGGGTGGTCTATATTCTCAGCAAGAGAAACCTCAACAATAATTTTTTTGGCACGACAGCAAAGCTGGGGTTTATTCTATAAACGATATAACAATCCCTACAAATAAGGTAAACAGAATGTTTAAGAAACCTGCACTAATAGGACAGTAGTCGTTCATTGACTCACAGTCGAAGCCATTTAATTCATTAGTAGGTGGAAAGCTGTGTGGACAACCACGGCATCAACTGTATCAGATTCCAAATCTTACTAAAAATAGTGGACACTTGAAATAGGGAAAGAAATGACGATTCCCACCATTTACATGTCCTTTTATGTGTAAAAAATTCACTTTAATGTACTATTGTCCTTTTCTCAATTCTAATAACTAGTACACGTGAATGCTTTATATTCTTATATCACTTAACCCCATTAGTTCGTATACGTACGTTAAATATCAGTCGAGTGCTCAACCCCTTTAGGGAATTTATTCTGCTATTCTGCAATATTTTGTAAATATTGCAACGAAGTGTTACATCTTAGACTATCTTTATTTAATTAATAAATTCAAAACTAATCTGTACCAAAGCATTAAATTGTTTGTATAATATGAAGATGTTTATGTCAAGAAAGTAATTCATATATCAGGGTAATTATATAATATTTTTAGAGTAAATGTAACCTGTAAGATAATTTCAAGAAAGCTTAGTTGTCGATAGTTTGTAGAATAATAGCACAAATTAGATGCAAAGTTGAATAATTTCATAGTAAAATTAGACAGCGTCATATTGAAATATAGTAGTCTTTTTAAGTGGACAGTTAATAATATGTGACAATTAAGATATTTTCTGCTATTAGCGCGTACCTAGTTATGAAGTATAATGTCATGTTGCACCTCATCCCTGCTTTAGTTTCGCTATCGAACGTTGAGCAGGCTTTTCACTTCTCCTACAAATAATGAATAATTTCAATTCTCTACATATTAACGAAATTGTGCGTGTGCACTGTTTTGACAAATCGACATCATTAAACTCAAGCAACTTATTCACATGGAATATTTATTCTTCTAATTTAATAGAAAGAATTCAATTTTTATTTCATTTTTATTTTCATCAAGGCGAATAGAATTCTTTTGCATTTATTTTTTATCGCTGGTTTTTATTTTGTAGTTTTTCAACATATTATTGACGTTTAAGAGCAGCAAATTCTGACACTACATCCATTTGAAGTCATACGTCTAATATTCTGATCCTTTGAGATAGTCATGTCAAGTTTGAAAAGTTGTGATTTGTCAGTCGGCTTTATGAGCAGAACGAGCGAGGACGTGTTAAACGTGTCTATCGCACATCATGGATTTTGAGCAACGCATTAAAATTAAGTTTTGTTTTAAATTGCAAAAAAGTGCCAAAGAAGCTCATGGAACGTTCAGTGTACGGCGATAATGTGGTGACTCCGACAACTTTTTACAAGTGGCATTAACAATTTAAAAGCGCAAATGAGTGGATGGAAGATGAGCAACGGTTGGGACGTCCTTTAACCTTAAAAATGAACAAAATCATTCAAACATGGAAATAACAATTCGTTGAAACAGGCAATTGACTATTTCAAAGCTTACCGAAGAATTTCTCATTCCATATAAATCCATGTAAAGCATTTTAACCGATAATTTGCAAATGAGACGAGCGTGTGTGAAATGTTTTCTGACACCTAGCTTCTGATTCACCAGTATTTGCCTGAAAAAAGGTTCCTGTCTGTCCCCATCCGCCTTACTCTGTAGGTTTAGCACCATGCGACTTCTGGATCTTCCCAAATATAAAAACCGCGCTAAAAGCAAGGTGTTTTGACACCATTCCCGACATGGAGGCCTTTTCGAAAGAATTCTTCAACAAATGCTTCCAATCATGGAATCAATTTTGGAATAAGTGCATCGCTAGCCAAGGAGAGCACTTTTACAGAGATTAATTCAAATTTGATCTAAACCTATTAGTCTATTCGTAATATATTCATTCACCGTATGTTTTGATCACACCTCGTAGTAAAACATAAGGGGAAAGTTCTTTATAATACCAATCTATCAATAAAACTTTATCAAATTAATATTTAACATCTTAGCCTAGTGAACGGTCTGTTTAATACATCACATAATGCTTGCAAATTAATCTGTGGGAATTATGAGTTAAATAAGTTGATTAGAAAGGCAGCAGGAGATTGCTCTGACTTTACGCTTCTAATATTAGTTTTGTCCTATTTTGTTCATGACTAAAACCTGAAGTTTAGGAAAATAGAGAAAAATGAAAATAGAAAGCGCAATTTTATCGCTTTACAACAATTTCTATTTTTACAACCTTAAATTCGCAAAATTTTTACTTTAGAGTAAAATTTTAGTGTGTGCAATCTGAAAATAAATGTACTTAAGTAATAAAGCTCACGATGAAAAACAATACGCATTTAAACAAAAATGTACTAAATATGCATTTGAAATGGCGAAACATGCACACAGTTGTATAACTTTTAATCTAAAATTATGCTTGTTATAGTCATGTTTAGAAACAGACTTAATGTAAAAGGTATTCCGATATTTTGCTTGTCACTAATTAACATCCACCGCAATGATTTCGCGTGTCCGTTTTAATTATAACGATAAGTCATTAACATTATAGAATTAAAGACTCGAAAGATATAAAATATAAAGGATCAACTAAATCCTGCAGCTCTTTGCACTTTTCCTTAATTTACATATGTAGAATATAACTAAAATATAAAGGATCAATGCTTTTCTTTTATCTGGAGTAATTCAATTTTAGGAAGTAAAAATCACCTCTAAAATTAGATCTGTTGTGGATCATGGTAGCGGTTTTGCATTGAAGTAGGTGAATTTTAATGAAAAAAACTTTAAAACATTCTCCATAATGAAGAACGAAAACATACTTTTTTTCATGCTGATATCTTGCGGTGAAGGTGAAAACTATTTCAAAGAAGAACTAAATGTGGTAAATGTACCATTTCTTTTAAATATATATATATAAATGAAATTATATTAAAAATTAGCAATTGCTAAAAAATAATAATCTTTGAATAGATAATCATACTGGTATCGATTCTAAACTTGCAAATCAGGCAGGCTCATCAATTACCTTGTATAAAAATGTCTATTAAA
>JAHWXV010161229.1:0-19823 GCA_024586415.1 Phrixothrix hirtus
CTCTAGGTTTTGTACATATTCCTCTCTCACATTCTCCTCCTGCAATTTTTCCACTTTCACTCTAGTCTTTCTTACAACTGCCTTCTTCTTATATACACACCCTTAAATTTAACATTCACATATTTAAAGTTGTATACTTTTATATATCATAATTTCAAATATTAAGAATTTATCGATCATATTTCAATATTCATTGACTTCAAGCCAACCATGCACCGAGGGAGCATTCTTTGGTGATCTTTCATTATGTAAATGCTTTAATTTCATTTTCCAAATTTTAAAATGTCTTAATTTTCTATAAAATTTTAGTGTCGAGTTCCTATATTGTTGGTAACTATAAATTTAATAATTAACGCTTTCACATAACAAAACGGACTCTAGAATAATGTTAATATTTTTATTTGTTCTAGAGTCGAAGTAGTGGGGTGAGAGGATTAAGAGATTTCGGCATTCGTTTTTGTTTCTCTGAAAACTCAATTCTACACCACAGTATTGAAGTTTGGTAAAGTGTGCCTAATTTATATTTCCTAAGTTAGGTGGGTTGAATTTTTAATTACTTTGATTAGTAACAATAAACTGCTGCAAGTAATCAAAAATTTCTCGAGAGCAATTTTAGTATTGAATGTTATACTGATAATTTTTATTAGCAATTCGATTTTCTAAATCAATGGCATTACTTTAGAGTATGATTACAATATTTGACACACTTTCTTCAAACGACCCTAAGTGCTAATTATATTAATTAATAACTACTTCATTTATTTTAGACATACAAAATTGGGGTAGGAGACATTCTAAATTCAGGTTATTTTTGAGAAAATTTACTATTTCAGCTGCAAAATTACATACTTTAATCTAATAACTTTAATTTTACATTTGGTCCTATTGGGAATTTCTTTTCATTGATAAAATTTATTAATTTCAAATTGAGGTTAACCAATTTTATTTTTTTTAACTAACATTTGCTATTAGCAGTAAAAATTTGTAAGCATCTTAAGTTTATTGAAGTCAAGCTTTATCTATGCATTAAGGTTTGTAGCTACAACTTGCGAAACAACTAACCATTCAATGACAGCATACTGTGTTCCTTTTACATTCTAGCTAAATTATTATTAATTAATTAAATGCAAAATTTTATTTAATATTACAGTCGACGTGTATTTAAGGTCTATATATTGTTATTTGTTAAAATGGATTTATTGTTTTATGTGCAAGGACAATGCTAATTTCCTAGCAATCATTCTCTTTTTAATTCATATCTGGCAATTTTTTATTGCCAAGCACCCAAACTTATGATTACTAGGGAATTAAAACCCGAACCTACTTATTCCGAGTTAATAATTAACTTCTAACTCATGTTCTTAAAAAAGATATAAGCAACGTTTTAGTTCTATAGTGGGACACTTATAAAAATAATTTGCAAAACCTGTAAACAAGGATACGAGGTTACAATGTGTATCTCTACTCTATTTACATTGTTTGATTTATAATTTATTATAAAATGAAACATTGAATTCGTCAAAATTTTTATTGTGAAATAATTTACAATTATCATTATTGTTATAATTCCATTATTTCATTATTCATAAAGGTACTGTACAGTTTCTATTACTAATTATATAGTTTTATTAACACCATAGTACTTATAATTATTTGATACAATTGCAACAAAGATTATTCTAAATTAAGAACTATCTTTGTCTTGGCACTTTAAATGATACCTGAATATTGATCACGTTAGTTTCTATTGTCTACAGTAGGCACAAGTTATTATGATTCTTATTTCAGTAAAAACAAGGACTCTGAACTTTTAAGGTTAAGATGTCTGCATTTGTATCGTAAATAAATTATAAAATTTAGGGACTATTTTTAAGTTTCAGTATTGTGTTATGTTGGACATGCTGTATATGTTTGAATTTTTATACAATTATTTTTTATTAATAAACAAACATTTTTAGGGTAGGTTTCCTGCTCTACATTTACCCAGTTTGGATACATAAAGTAACTTTTCTAATAAACTTTTCCTAATTGTTGACAAATGTAAAGTAGGAAACCTAAGCTAAATGGCTGCAGTCTGTCATTTTGCCGGTTAAGATTATAAATAAAATTACAACTTGATGCTGAAGATTGCTGTAATTTGTCAACACTTTGTTCTTTTGAATAAATTTGATTAAATACTGTCTTAACAATAATATATCGTCTGGATAATTCTAACACCGACAATTTTAGGAACACTTTACATAACATGAATCATCTAGAAAAATGTAATAATACGAACAAGTAACTGTGTGCTGTAAATTTCACATTTTATGGTTATTTATATTTATAATCTATAAAAAGGCACTTCAGATAATAAGAAAATTATCACAATCACTTTAAAATCTATTCCTAAAATCAAAGGCATAATAATTTAAATTAAATAGTCATATTAACTGTCGCCTACTGTACCCAAATATTGCAAAAGTGCACTTATCTTGAACTTCATCTTTAAACAATTTTTTAGTGTTCTGAATTTAAACCAACAACAAAAGTAGCTCTTAAAACAGTGTAAAAAAATTGCTATTAAGTATTTAATAGATCTTTTATAAGTTCTTTTCTTCTCTATCACACTTATTGTTACACTCTACTTGTTCTGCAATGCTGCCAAATTCTTTAGATTTTGATTTGAACTGTGCCTAACTTCTTTGAGTGTCCCGAGTATTACTAGTTTTGTTTTACATGTAACTTTTTACACAAGATTAATCTTTATAAGAAAAGTTGTAAAAAACCTTTTTTATCTGATGATAATTCAAAGAACAGTTTACACTATAATTGTAAAACTGACAGTCAACTAAATAACCCAAATTAGTGTAAAGGTAGCATGCATAATTCAAATAAAAATTTATGAAATGCAATCAAGTAGCAATCATTACGATAAAGAAGAACTAATAAAAAGCAGCGAATTACATATATATAATGAAAACTGTCTAAGGCGGAAACTGGAAAACCCGGAATCCTGCTTATTCCAGAAAATATGTACGGTCCCGTGAAAATTATAGAGAAAATACATAGGCTAAACCAGAAACTCCTTAATGCAAACACGGAAAGAAAACATAGGTCCAATGGAATAAATTTAACCTGCAAAATACAGAAAATTGTGTCTGCATGTACATAATATAAATAATATCTATGCTTTAAATATGCATAAATATGTAAGTATGTATTTCTTAAAAGGAATTAAAAATATATTTGTGTATTAAATTTAACCATGAGACTTTTTAATGTTATTAACAAACTTCAAAAGGGACTTATTCATACTAAACGCAAAAGTAACAGTTCTTAAAACAACTCACGTGCACTTTCAATCCTAAGTGCGTGTATATGTTGTGCAATTTACTGATGCGATTACAAGTATTCTCATAGTGTTTGAAATTAACACGTCACGTCCACGAATAAAAAAATTGTTTTAATTTTTCAATTATCTTAAGATTGTTATTTTTAACTAGATTTTATTTTTTTTAAATAAAAATGAATGAATCACACTTAAAAAAAATTAACCTAATAAAAGCTCACGAAACTGAAGGTTTACATGCTAAGCAATTCATCGTTAAATTTATCTGTGGAAAAACACAAGTGTATGATATTTTGAAAATAAGGCTTGTTTTAAAGAACAGTGTTCAAAATGCAGACTCCGTGTAACTGAATACACGGAAATTAACAAAATTACGTATGAATGATTTATAGCTGCTAGATCTAGAAATGTTTAAGACATTGATATAACTACGAACCATCATCAGGCTTCTGTTATGGTAAAAGTTTAATTCAAACACGATTCCACAAATGTGGAATGCAAAACTTTAAAAAAATGTCAATGTATGTATGCATATGAAATGCGCATGAAATAAAACGTTTAAAATATAATATTATAAAAGCTAATTAATAAATGTCTTATGCAAATCAAAGAATTTATTTAGCGTCACTGTGGGTCACTTATATGTATTTATGTACTTAAAAAAATGCAAATCTGTTTAAAACGGAAACCTGTGTAAAACGGAAAAAATTCATGGTCCCTTGAGATTCCAGTTTAGACAGTTTTCATTGTACACTGCTTCTGAATTAATTACAGGAAATGTTTTGTGTTTAATACATACATAGTTTTAAAATTTGTAAAGATTAAGTAACAATTTTGTGATAATAACATAGTGCTCCAATTCTAAGGAATATCAAAAATCAATAATAAACGTATAAAAATTTTAACAATGTAATATCTAAATATTATTGCTACTTATTATTAAAGCTTTAATACATACTTTTAACACGTTCACTGCTGTATAGGTAGGTCCCTAGTAATTGATGGCTAAGATTTACTGTGGTACTGAACATTTTTTCACTGTCTTTGCTTATTTATGATTATTTTGTTAATACTGAACTTATAGAACCATTAAAAATAGTTAGGGTACAATTTTTAAATTTTAATGCTTCGGCCTCAAAGATCTATACTGCTCAGAAACAATGCAGGATGGGTCCTTAAGGACCGATGCCACAGTTAACGTGTTAATTACAAATAGTGTAGAAATAAATATCTTAAAACAAAGTACAAAATAAACAAAATTTTGTGTATACAAGTTCATAAAATATGTGTTATCAACAAGGAAGACTCTTTGACAATCATTTCTTGCATTTTATAAAGTTTTGTATAAAAAATTATGGTTTTGAGATAATGTAAATAATAATCAAACCATGTTAAGATTAAAGTTTGCTCTATTTTTATAGACTGCTTTTATATATTATATCAGTTTATTTAAATGGTATATATTAACTAAAACAAATAAACAGGACTATAATTTTACAAGAGAATGTAAAATTAAATCTTTTATAGATAAGTGAAATCTAACCTATAAAATCACTTATTAGGTGTCAATAACATTTGATTGATTTACATATTCAATATCTTCAACCACAGTATCAGGGTGTCAATTACATAATACTTTACAGGAATGGTTTTCAGTCAAAAACAAGCCAAAAAGTCCAAATAAACATACAGTCTCAAATGCAAAGGTTTTGCAATAAAACATTTATTTCAAAATCAAATTTGGGTCCATTTTAGTTGAATTTGGAATATGGTATATCTATGCTGCTATGGTACTAACTGCATATTTGACAAATGCCAGCACAATGTAGAACAGTTTGCACCATAGCAACTTAGATATGTTGTATTCCAAATTCAAATGGAACTCGGCCTGGCTTTAACTTTTAAATAAATGCGTTTATCTCAAAAGCTTTGTGTTTGAGACTGTAGGACTGTTTTTACTTGGTTCTAATCAAAGAATACTCCTGTAAAGTATTATATAATTAAGTGGTGGTCAAAATTAAAATCGAATTCTACAAATATGTGTACCTAGTGGGCATATTATTAAGTTGTATTCATCAACATCAATAATCATAACCTCAAAATTGTCATAGTGTGATATTTTTGATAATTTAAAGCCATCACATTTAAAATACACCAATTATTTATTGAGATTATCATATTGCATTAATAAACTTGATGACATTTCTCTTTATGTTATGCGGTGTTTATATATTCATAGTGTTTAATGGACAATATAAAAAATAGCATGCATAATTTGTTCTTGTGAACTTATAAAATTTTTATGCGCATGGGCTACTACACTAAATAAACACTATCGTGGGAAAAATTGTATGGAATGAAATTATAGATTCTTTAGATATATACTGTGCTTCAACCAACAACAGTAGGCACATTAGTGTGTTATAAATGTAGTATACTGGTAATTCGGTTTTTTTTTGTTAGATCTGTGTTGCACTTGTAGAATAATTATTATATATTTTCCAAATGGAATGTATAATTAGTAAAATTAAATGATAAATGTAACAATGTTTTAAAACATTTAAAATAATTCAAAAGTATTGAATGATATTATATTTCTACTTTATAAGATGAAGTGTAATAAAATGCACTGGATATATTGGACAAGGATATTTGATATGTTTTCCTGTATTTAATTTTATGTAAAGCCACATCCAAAAGTTTGTATTAAATATACCAGTGAGGCATACAACAGTTTGTATAAAATATGCAAATATGGCAATATATAACCATTTATAAAATTAATTAAAAATGTATGTTGGTCAATTACCTTAGACTTTTGAAACTAAGCTATAAAGAACATATTTACAATTATAACATTCAATTTAAATAAAACAAAATTAGATTTTAATTTTTAATTAATGTATTAATTATTTAACTGCCTGCACAAGCATTAGTGCAGAACTTTAATACGATAACAAATTTGTTAATTAGATTAATTAAAATATATGATTTGTAAAGTAATTAAATTTAATTCATACTCTTCTTTAGTAATTTGAGAAAACTTTGCATTATAAAATGTAAATTTAAAATAATTATGCCACAAATTTTCTGACCACGCCCCAAAATTTGAAATATAACAAAATTTCCTTAATACAGGATATAATTTCATACACACAAATAGCTTAAAATTAATAAGAAAATCATATGCAATTAACTACGAATTGCTTATTAGTTTAATAAAAATAATTCACGCAAAAATGAGTGCAATTCTCAAAATAAATTATTTATTACTTTGTTCTCATAGGTACAGTAATTTACAAAATGTTTGTAAAACAGTTCTAAATTTATTATGTGCAATCAAAACCATTTTGCTTTGAAAAACTAATTTCTCAGTATATGTGAGGTAACTTGACAAGCAAAACTTATTGGAACTTGAATTTAAAAGATTCTACCATTGACTCTGCTTATGCCGTTTCACTATAGTGGATATGTTCTATGGCATAAATCCTGAATTCTTTAAATGAAGAGATTAAGTTGAACCCATCCGATCAAATAGAAAAAAGCTAAGGCTTAAACAAGGTCGCATAGACAAACTACCGTTAGATGTTAAACCATGCATTTAACTTCATAATTGTTTAGATTGTAATCTACAAAATGCCATTAAATATGCAGCAAACATTAACTAATTGTAATTGAATTACCATTGCGGGTGGATGTATAACACCTAACTCTGTTGCATACCCAATAATTTTACAACTATAAAGTTACAGCATATGCATAATCATACATTCTATTATAATAAATTGTTTTCAGCTTGTAAATTCATCAAAAACTGCAATAAAATGTTAAGTTTTGCTACATATGGATCATGTAGCGTCATGTAAACCTAAAGAAAAAAATGTAATCGTAATCCAGGTCTGAAGAATCACAAATTTACACTCAACTACTGAAAATCGGGATATTTTACTTATAAAGGCTGCTGAAAGTGAAAAGGGATCTTTATTTTCAAAGACATCATTTTCTAAAGTCGTTACAGTAAATTGAAACTTGTATGCTGTTTGTCTTTTTCGGAGACCCAAGGTTTCAATTTAAAGACTACTTTATCTTAGAGAATCTCGAATTTATTGTAAAATTGAGCCTAATATTATTTATTTGAATAAATAGGCACTATTTAAATATCAACATTTATCATATTGTACTGTCCGAAACAAATCAAAAATTAAGTACAAAAAATGACAAATTATTGAACACTACCGGGAGTGCAGCAAAAATTATCAAATTACTACATGTAGCATTCGCCTGAATAAATTGTTCTAAAACTGCAGCCTAGTATTAAAGCAAACAGTGCCATTTGAGTCGATTGGGCAAGTGTTGCATGGTAACTTGCAAAAAAGTTTTAACACTGCACGTTGACACATGGAGATAAGTATATACTCGATACAGTCCAAATAAGAAGTTAATAAAAATTGTCATTGTTATGCAAACATTACAAGAGGTTGACACATTAGTTGAATTATAAAATGGGTTGAAGCATATATCTGTCAAAGGGGGATGTTGGGTATAATAACGTACTAAAGGGTTTGCTTGAATGGGCTCTCGTTTGTGAAAAATGCAATTGAAGTTGAAAATTCAGTATTTTGTACAATATGTCCTATGACAATGTGATGGCTAAGAAGTAACTCAAATAGTCATGCAGTTTAATGTGTCTTGTTAACATTTTTGTGTGCCATCGGCAAAAGTTCAAATCATCCCAGTTGCAATTTATTTTCTTTTAATTAATTTTTCTTTTTTTATACAGCTGTACTAAATATCTAATAATAACAATATTTTCGTAAATTTTGATTATTGTATAGTTTGGACATTGCCATACAATGTTGAGGATGGAAATCTGTGTAAAAAACAAAACTGGCATTCCTTTGTTTAGCTGTTATAAATATAGCACCTAGAAATGTGTTTGAAAAATTAGTAATGCTTTTATTAAATCCTCATGGTGTGTGTCATATATTTGTTTTAAATGTTATTACGCAGATTTTCACCTGCAACATTATACAACAATGTCCTAAATATACAAAAAACAATTGAAATTTATGAAAATATTGTAATTATTATTACATAGTTAGTACAGCTTTATAAAAAAGAAAAATTAATTAAAATTTAATAATTAAAACAAAAATTGTGACACAATGACGATTCGAACTCTTGCTGGTCGTACGCAAAAATGTTAACATATATAAGACTGCTAGGCTATTTGAGTGAATTCATAGCTGTCGCATTGTTGTAGTACACTGATCTACAAAATGCTGAATTTTCAACTTCAATTGGTCCATTTAAGCCACTTCCTTTAACGCTACAGACATATAGATTGCATGCTTCTGAATGTTGAAAGCATTTTTATTAAAACTTGCAAGTTATTTTACATTAACTGCCTTATTTTTAAATGTTTCTCAGAATGTCATTTGATTAGTTTCTTTTGCTTGCTATTTGTATATGACGATGATCAAAAGCACAGTTATCTGTGGTGCATATGTCCGCTGAGTCGATGTGAACATGTCTATGACGCAAAAATATTTATTTGAGTAATATTCTTGTTTATAACTTTATATACATATATTATAGGCCACCTCGTAAATTACAAAATTAAACAAAAAATGAAAATAACAGTCAATTTATCAATTTAGATAATAGATTGTCAACTTAGCGAAAATATTTATCTTGTACATCAAATTTATAAGCAAAGTTATAATCCTCTTATAGCATTTCCGATTGCTACATTAAAACAGTGCAGTGCACATCAACCGTTTTCCTTTTATAAAAAAAAGTAGAATACTTTGTGTAGTGCATATTCATATATCAGAAACACTATTAGTAAATATCTCAAGTATAATCACATTATTTACACCCGTAATTAATGAAATAAGATAAAACCAGGTATGTAAAATAATTAATTACAGGTATTACTCAAACGTCACAACATGCATTAATACAATGGTCAAAGGTCACCTAAAAATGGTCATTTAAAAGTAAATAATTTCAAATGCAACATGTACATTGTAGTTAAAATCGTGTGAGGACATTATATGTGGTTTGAGCAGTGAACGTGTTAAGGCATTATTATAGGCAAGCTCTTAATTAATTTTGTTGACTTATTTATCATTATTAATTTCTTTATTTCTTAATAATTGTGATTTTCACCAAATAGCAGATGAAAACATATTGAAATTTGGTAGTGGCAAAGAGATTTGTGGATAAACTTGCAAAGTGTTCCAAGTACCTCCAATAAAAAAGTGGATATTATAAATTATAGTGTAACACAATTAAGAAAGCATGCATCGATAGCAACAGATGTATCTATAAGTTCTGTTTACTGTATTCTTAGAGAAACAAAAGGCAACATCAACAGTGATCATTAAGGAAGTAATGAAAATGCTATTAAAATTGTTAAATCTCCAAAAACATAACAAATATAAATGATGCAGATATTTCATGAGGCCATTATATATACTTTTCACAAAATTAAAAATCAGTGAGTTACGGTGAACAATTTATTGCAAAAATTGAAGATGGATGTAAATTTTATGAGTGAAAAATATCTTGAAAGCAATTGGCAAAACTTTAGGTTTTAAATGTCAAAAAGTGGCAAATAATCGCAAAACATTACAAAGAATGCCACACATTTAATTTCTTCATAGAAATTAGTTAAAGAAAATTAAAATGTACTGTGAACAAAACTGCATAATTATTTAAATGGTTGAACTCTACATTCATAGCACAACACCATAACAAAATCCTGATCAGACAATAACATGTCTAAAGGCCATTATTAATTTTGTTCATGTCGGAGGTGAACTTGGCTTTATAGATAATGTATTATTATTTCAATCAGGATCTAAATCCAGAGATTACCATCATAACATAAATTTTGATAATTATTTCAAGTGTTACAAAAAAACTTTTGCCATTGACATTTAATTTTTCGAATTAGTAAAGGAATATATAATGGCAAAGGTAACAAAAAATCAGTTTTTAATTTTTTGATTAATTTCAGGAAAAGAAACACTAGCAAAAGGGCCTCAGTTATCGCCAAAGAGGGATCAAAGAAATGGAGAAAGATGTCAGAAAAGAATTAAAGAGCCATATAGAATACATGATGGTCAAAATTAGGAAGAATTATCATAAATGCTGCACCACATATAAATTCAAAAGTAAATTACAAACTGATTAATAGAAAAAAATATTCCATGTTCGCAAGACAAGACAAAAGGCTGAACATCATATGTTGATTAAAAGTAACAATGCAAGTACAATAAATATAAAATAGATGCAGTTTTGGAAATTTGAGGGAATTCAGTACTTAGGTTATATCTGCATCACCCGGAATTAAATTCAATTAGTGTAAAACACTTTGTGGCTTCCCATAATGTGTCATTTAAACTAAAAGATGCAGAAATGTACTTAAGCGAAGTTGATTTATTGTATAAGAAATCGGCAAAAAAATTACTAGCTTGCTGAAGCAACTTCACTATTTAAGCAAAGAATTAACAGTTATTACAAATCAATTAATAAAGTTACATATCGATCTTTATAATCAAAAGAATTAAATTAACGATAAAGAAAATACTATACAAAAAAATGGTGCTGATTAAAATGGCAATATAAAAATGTTTCTGATAAATTTTAAAAGTTAAAAATGAATCTATGTTGGTTTAATATTGGAAAGCAATCTAACTCAAAACATTTATCGATCGGAGTATAGATATGTCTCAACAGGTTTTTACATGTACAATGAAAGTTTCAGAGTTCTTACTTTACTGAAGTAATGGGATGATGAAAATAATGGTCATTAAAACCATAGGTTCAATATTTTTTTTACTAATTAAAATATAAAACAATTAAGCTTACATTATCAAATTTATAGTTAATAAATGTTACGGTTATATTATTAAGAATTTTAGAAAGAGCTCTTCTTATATAAACTATATTTAAACGTTTTTAAATATAACTTTAATAGTGGGGCTGTTGTCAAGATTCTTCACAATATAGCCATAATGATGTCACTCTCAAACAACAACAAAAAAGCCTAAGTTCTGTTCATGAAATATTCCCTCTTACATAGACAAAGGAAACGCTACTATAAAATTTCATCACGTTAAATGTTTGATAAATCAACTTTACACTTAGGCCAAATTTCACCAAAGTATTTAACCATCAATTAGCTTAATCAACTAATTATTGCATAGCAATGATTGTGGTTAACAATTATTGCCACAGAAAATGATCATAAATTTGAAAGATTTGCGATTAAATATGTTGGTGAAATTGGTTCTAAATCAATGCATGTCAACTTGCAAGACTAGAATACTTGTAACCAATTAAATATTTAATTACAATTATATTCCTTAATTGGCAATTAAGTTTTGTACTAAAAATCTGATTGATCAAAAGCACCAATTATACCAAACGATAAATATCGATTAGGTAAATTGGCTAATTACTACAACAACAATTGTAATTAACAATCATTTCCATAGAAAATAATCGTACAATAAATAAATCTACGATTAAAATGTTTATGCAATTGGCCCTTTGAGACTTGTACGCTGATTGTAATTAAATATTTAATTGGCTTTTATACATCCCACCCTTAGGGCCAATTGCACCAAAATATTTAAACGTAACTAGCTTAATTGACTAATTACTAATATAGTAACAATTATAGTTAACAATTAATTCCATAGAAAATAATCATAGATTTAATAAATCTATGGTTAAGGGCAGGTTGTACAATATAGATTTAAACTTTAGTTTGCCTAAACTTCAGATGTTTTCATTGAAACAATTATACTGACAGATGAATTAACAATAATTAAGCTTCGGTTTTAGGAAACTGAAGTATAAACCAATATTTTACAACCAGCCCTTAATATGTTGGTGAAATTGGCCCTTATTTAAAAAAAGTAATATTATAATTTAAAATTTAGTTTATATAATAAAGGCTGTACACAAAAATGTGACAAGAACCATCTCTGCAGGTAATAAGATAACATTGGAAAAATTACTTCTTTCCATTAATAAATTGCTGAAAATGTTAGCGCCAAAGCTTTGTGCCTCTAATTTTAAAATGAATTCAAAAAAATATGAGCTTTTTGAAAATATATTATGCAAACATTGTGAAAATAATTGTGTCAAGACAGTTTTCTAAATTGACACTAGTAAATGTCGAACAATTTTTCTCTACCAATACAGAGGAAGCTATTTTAGTAAAAAAAAAGTTTTTCAAACATTTAAAATGTTTCATAAATGACCCGCTTTGTCTGTGTATATGAAATATATTATAACTAGAACTTACAGCTCCTTTGAAGCAACCTGACCTTGATGTTATTATTGTTAAAACATGTATATTCTTGGTAATAATAATAATAATAAAATTATACAAGAATTGTTCGACAATTAAAGTATATAAAGTATGGTAGCATTATGAATGAAACATGATTTTGCTCTATTGCTCCAATGTTTAGATAGGCAAATACTGAACTTCAGTTTTAAAAAAATATTATATGGTCAATACGAGAACACACATACCCACACAATTGCAATAGCTAAAATTTATGAACTCAAGTTGAAATTATTGCACATACTGTTTACTGCAACAATTTCAACTTAGTTCATTAATTTCAATCATTGCAATTGTTGATGTATAGGAGGTACATCTCCACGGTAGTCTAAAAACATTGTATGTTATGAGTCAACGTAATGATCTGAATTTGGTATATTCTTATCCGAAGAATAGAGTAGTAGGACAAAATCATGTTTCCGTTCACCATTTATGCTTTATTTACCTGAATTGTCAGACAATTATTATAATTATAAATTTATCAATTCAAATATTTCAATTTAATATTTTATATAAAATTTTCATTTACCTTGATAATTTTTTATTATCTTGTATTTTACTTTACTGACACATAATTACAGCATGAAATATGCTAAAATATGAACAATGGAAGGAACTACCAGCCAACGTTTACATATGCGCATTCAAATAAAGATTTAGAAATTCATTCCCACAATTTTGAAATACAAACATTGATGCCACTGATAAACGATAAACATATGTACACGTTTATTTAATGAAAAATATTGAGACATTCAAAAGATTCTGAAAGGTGCACTTCTTATGTGAAACGATCTCAAAAACAAATGAATAGTATGACACTCAATTAATTCTTTATTTATAAATCCCACCGAGTATGTAAATAATCCATTTTCGTTTGTAAATATTCTTAAGCAATCTAGTATGCAGCAAACTTTACCATCACTCTTTCTCACTGGACGATCCACTGATTTTGATGCTCTTTAACACACTTATTGAGGACTACTCAAAAATAACTCATGTAAAAAATTTAGATCACTAAGCCTTAGCTTTAGAAAAAAAAAACCTAGGTCAAAGGGGGATCAATGGAGTATTAATACATATCAGGTCTATTATCACCCCTTATATCATTATTATCATCCTACATTAAGTAAAGTTAAACATGAATTTTATTGAATATTTTTACTTATCTAGTTTATCTTTACTGAATAATTGCAAGTAAGAATAATAGAATATGGAATGATAGATAGACCTGCTCTATTAATATTCTATCGATCACCCTAGGTTTACAACGAATTCGACACCATGAATTTTGATCGTGATTGTTTTGAAAACGAAGGCCTAGTAGCCTAAATCCTTTTATATGTTACTTTTGAGTGGTCCCCAATCAGTATGTTAAGGCACATCAAAATTGGTAGATCGTCCAATGCAGACTCCACTTTATCAGTGACAACAGATGTCATTAAAAATAATACAAATATATACCATCAAAAATACGAATATTTTGTCTTTAATTTTGAGAAGCTATGCCTACAAATATTGCTTATATATTGGTTTAACATTAATAAATTATTTAGTTATATAAGTATGTAGCTTACTTAAATTGACCAAACGTCATATCTCAATGATTGCTCGAGTCACTTCCCAAATAAATATATAAAAATTTTATATTTCCCATTCACATTAAAAGTGAGAAATTTTATAAGCATACAAAAGTGATGTGTGCAACATGTGCCAAAGAGCCATTTTTTAACTTGTGCAAAAGGAACTTGTCATAATACACTATTAACATAACATGATGAGAAAAGTAAAAATTACAAACTGATTTGTAAATTCATCTTCATATGTTCATTCAAATTATTGATTGAAAATGCAATTATGCAGAAGACAATGTATTTCAATTTCTGCTATTAAATTATTTAATACCTACAATATATAAAAGAAAGTTTGATAAAAATTCAATTTCTTTAAAAAATATGTTTGTACATTTAAATAAATTTTTGCTATAACTTTAAAATCATCTTTTATAATCTCACACTAATTAAAAGGAAAATACTATTCGCATGATAAAAAAATAAAATTCGGCTTTCATATTTTGTAAAGCAACACTACGCAGCATTTAATTACACTTACAATAATAATTATTAGTACTAAATTAATCCTCGTTTTTTCTTATAATCTTGAAGATTTAAACTTCGTTTAGGACCTATGTTATTTGTTGTAGTTCTAGGAGTAACGCTAACAGGTGCACCTGTAATACACCAATTGAATAAATTAAAACTATTCAATAAAGCAATTACGTACTTGGTAATGGTACTTCTAAATCAATTTTGATATCAAAATCGTGAGCAGAAAACAAATCATCCTGAGTGACCTGAGCAGCTGGAGGTGGAGCTGCCCTTAGTTCTGAATTTTCAATGGGTATTTCCATAGGTTGTATGTGAGGTACAACAACTTCTTGTTCCTGTTCCAAACTCGCTTTGAAATTCATACGAGGCTTGGTAGATCGCCTTGTAAATGGATCGGATATCTTTTTTCCTTTATTTGCTTTAACTTCTTCCATTATAGCTCTTTCTGCTTCCTCGACATTTCGTTTACGATTACGATCATTAATATAGGAAATACTTGATATAGTCGATGTTCTTAATTTATCTAATTCAGAAGCACGCTCTTCTAAATCATGTAATTTTTGATTTAAATCTCTTGATATTTCATCATCACCTCTTGCAAGCGCTGCGTCTCTTTCTTTCATCAATTGCGTTTTTTTCATTGCATAATTGTAGGGATTAGGTTTAAAACGTTCTTTTTCACGTACTATTCGTTCGATATCTTGCTCATTAAATTCATAATTAAGGGCTTCCCGAATATCAGATTGTTTATCCTTTATACGTTCTTGTGGTGGCATAGGTATAGATGCAGCAGTTGTTGCTTCCACCCATTTATTATATTCCATTTCTGAGAATTCTTGATTTGATACAAATTCTAATCTAAAAACACGTTCTTGAGTCCCATGTCGTACTCGTAGACCCTACAAAAATTAATATATAAATAAAATTGCTTTTCATGATTCGCATTTTTTATTCTAACACAGTGTAACCTATTTTTACTTTCTCTTACGTGTATGAAATATAGTATAGAGAAAGCATGTTTTCGGTCAAAATTTTCGGTCCAGTTTTAAGCAGAAATACACGTTTTCAGGTCCCCTGAATCTGAAAAACATGTTTTTAGAAATTGGCCTGTGTGTGTGTGTGTGTGTGTGTATGTATGTGGTCAATATATCTCAATAACCAAACGTCGTAGAAAAGTGAAATTTTATGTATAAGTTTTACCGCCTTAGCACTTCTGTGTAGGAATTTCATTAAAATCGAATGACCGGAAATGCCAATTTATTCTTGTGATTTTTAGGTTATTTGCAATTTTTTTGAAAATGGCTCTAATGATTTTTTTTAAACTCGCCACGTTTCTTGCGCTTGTAATGCTAAATTACATGAATTAATTGGTTTCTCTAAGAAAATTCGTTGAAGTGAGTTATTGAGAAAAATCTCTAGAGTTAAGCAAGGTTTTGCCTGGCAAGTAACTTGGATGGGTGACCGTTCCAATTATCATCCTCAAAATAAAAATAAATTAATATTTTAATGATTTGTGTGCATTATTTACATACTCAATAACTTTTTATTTAAATCTATAAATTATTTTTGCTTTAAATGAGCTCAAATTTAATTATAAAACTCTTAGTAAATGGATGCATTATTTATGGTTTTAAATTAATTTTAGAGTTTACAATTTAGGTGTTTAGAAAAGTCACTAACATCAATAAATTCAAATTAAATTTAAAATGTGTAAGAGAAAGTCATGTGATGTCACACCAGATTTTTTATTGTACTATATGTAAGAGAATTATTTCCTTGTACATTGTGGCCTGTTGAAATGTTTTTGTAAAAGGTTAAAAAAACACAAGAAATCCAGATGGATAATAATAAAATTTAGAGCCCCAATAAAACTTGCAAATATTGCTAGAAGCCGTGGGAATTTTAACGATTTCTAAAATAGAAAGAAACAAACAAAGTTTCGAAATACTTTGACAGGATTGGTAACAAATTCACAAAAATTCGTTGCCATGGAAACACGAAGTTATAAAGGATCAAGCATCACCAAAATCGATGTCTTTGTGTTCCAGCTTTAAAATTACATAGGTAGATTAAACGAATGTCAAGTAAGACCTGTACCAAGGTATACGAAGATGACAAGATGATAAATAGTACTTGATGTCCTAATTAAAGATACAAGTCCAGCATAGATATCATTTTGTAAAATCCATATAAGGCAGTAAAGAACACAACCCTAAAACACATAATTTGGGCAGCTTCAATCCACCAAATTAATCTACATATCAGCACCAACAAATCCAAATTTTCAACCACAGCTACATCACTTTCAATAATAAAGCAAACGAAGACTACTTCACGTAAATGAAAAATTAAAACAAATAAACCAGTGAATAAAATTTTTTATTCGTTTTATTTAATTGTTTTAAAAGACATTATAAATTTTATATTGTTTTTTAATTTTGCGAATATCACGCCAAGAAATCAATTAACAAAGGTTAACGGCATGAAATTTGACACATTTATTAATTATATTTCAAATTTTATTTTTTTATGAAAGTTTGTTTATTGTAAATATTGTGTTAGTGTTTGAAATAATAAATATTTGTTTAAACTTTGCACAAATAAAGGAAATACTCAAAGTACCATTAGGGTAAGACGACTTAATCTCTTTTGAAAGGAAGTTGAACCTTTCAACAATTTAGATGGAAATAGCCTCTAAAATAATAGTTTTAGAAACAGTTATAAAAATATTTTTTTGCTGCATTGTTTAAAATTAGTCATGCTGACCAGTTAATTATTAGTAACAAACCTAATTAAGCAACGGAATAAACAATTTTTTGATGGATTCCACACAATTTAACAAAATGAAAAATGACTTCATGCAGAGTGGTATCAAAATACACTAGATTATTACCATCAAAGTAATTCAAATGGTGTATGCAACAGGAAATCCAACATGGATATATACCTACGAACTGGAAACAAAGAGTCAATGAACTCAGTGGGTCTTTTAGGTAACGAACTCCCAACAAAAGTGATCCACATCGCAGTGTTGATAAAAAAATTATGTCTTTTTCTTTCCAAAACCGGTCTTGTTGCAACTATTGCTATAGAAGATAAGTGCTCGGTAAATGCAGAATGATATTGTAATGTTAGTTGCCTCGAATAATTAGAAATACACCGGAAATTGTGCTATATCATACGAAAATGCCACGCACATTCAAAAACTAGGTTTTTGTTCCATCTAGTATCAAAATTTCTGCATATAGTTCTGACTTTTCACCCTGCAACTTCATTATTTCTAGATGTCAAAAACAAGATTGTGGAATGTGAACTTTCCATTTCCAGATGAAGCAATTAATGCACACAATGAGTTCATTTCCTATATACCAAAAGAAGAATAGAGCAATTTTTTCATGGATTGATTTATCCAAGTATTTTGTTATAAATGGAGCTTATTTTGAAAAACAATAAATAGTTGCCCTCGTATAAGGACGAACTGAAGGCTATTAAAATAAATTTATAGCTTTATCAGTATTGATTTAAAAGTAATTACTAAAACAAAAGCTACAATTTAATATTTCTTTGTTTGCATTATACCAGATGATTTTAAAACACTAACAAACTTGGACCACACACGTGGGGGTAGTTCTAAACCAAGTGAAAAGAATTCTTTTTATATTTCTTGCCATTTCCAAAAAAAATGCCATTAATAAAATGATAAAGACCTATTTGAGAACGCCTGAAATATACTGTGTTTATTAATCTAATTCAATTTAAGTTTAAGTTGGATAAAAAAACAGGAGAGGGTAAACAGGTATTTATTAATATGTTCTTAGTTTATTGTATGTTTTCATATATTTCTATTTTTGTAATTATAAAATAAATGTTTACCTCTATTAAAGTGTTCTGTTGTAATAAAATGTTTCAAATTACTTAAGTATTTGATAAAATTCTTAATTTCATGTAAATTTTCTGATTTTTAACAACCCCAGTCTAACAGACCAGTGGGACCCAATCTGTTAGAATAAATAGCATGACCAATTGAAGGTTAAGTAACGAATACTGTGATAATGTTTAAATTTGTTAAATGATCCATTACTTGCATTGAATGTATTTACCATTTGTTTCAGGATACACATCACTGAAAATTTGTTTAGCTTTTGCTTTCAATATCGGTCTAGTTATTGTGCATTTCTTCTCTTGTTGATTTAAAAACCATGCTGATTTTCCATTTCCGGATATTCTGATGTAAAGATTTCTTTTCTGCTTCTTGATAAGTGTTTGAAACAGCATCTAAAATAATTTCCTTTTTGGACTTGATATAGCTAATTGCAGAATTTACAACATCCAAATCACAAGCTAAACGATCAACTAACACACCCTCATCAAGTTTCTTCAAGATTTTAACTTTTTGTTAAAAGATAGTGTTTTTTTATGTTTAACAGACTTTTTAACAATTTCTCACTTTATGTTGTTATGCAAATAAAACTGCAATCTAATACATGCATACTCGTCAGGAAACCACTGAATATTTTATTTGGTGATTCCCAGATTCTACTTTTATTTTCTTCAGTCAATGTGCATGAAACATTCACAATACTATTAACCAGCACAATAGAAAGTCAAAATATACTACAAGGTGAGCAACATAAAACTGAACTCATAACGTAATCACTGCAAAATCGGTAGAGTCATTAGCACGACTAGCAGTTTATGTTATTACTGATTGTTGTTGCCGTTCGTCAGATGGTTACATGTCAGTGCAGTAGTGTGAGTGCTGTTGTGCTTGTGTAAAATGCCATATTCAATATAGGAGAGCATAGCTACAGTTGAAGCCTATATTCGTTCTCAATTGTTTAAAGAAACACATCCAGGGTGTCCAGTGATTCTAACAAAAAAAATTCAAGCACATTTCAAGGTTTTCAAGGCAAAATAATTTAAAATTCAACGTTGGCTCGTTTAAGTAAGCGAAACTTTTAAAAATTATATCAAAAGAAACCAGAATCTATTTGAGTGTTTTCCTGAGTAA
>JAHWXV010161230.1:0-14917 GCA_024586415.1 Phrixothrix hirtus
AACTACAAAAGGTACGGTGAGTTTGTTGTGATAGTTTTCGAATTTCAGAATATTAGATGGTACGCTGTTCCCTAATTTATCGACTCTGGGTTCAACAGTAAACAATCTGGTGTATATGTGATTGCAATCAAATCTTGCATGCCGCATTAATTTCTGGGAGGATTTAAAATAACACAAGCATCCATCACAAAAGTAATTACTATGTCCATTACGTGACACTTGTTTGCCACTAACCGCGAGAAATTTTTGATCCAGCTGTAATGTAGATCGTCACCATTAGAAATCAATAGCAGATTCACATGCGTTGGTTTTTTGTTTTGTGTATAGTGTAAGGGTCCTACAATTTGGTATCGAACCTTGCCCTCTACAAAGCTTTCCTCGATACCATTCACATTTATGGAAATAGGATTTTGGTCTTCGAATTTTTTTATATTGATTAAGTTCACGGGAAAATCAATACCGGCGAAGTTTAAAACACTTGTAAAATTAGGATATGAACTCACCCGCTTTGGATTGCCTTGTGGAGCGTAGAGTGCCGAGATAATAGCCCATGAGAAGCAGCATTGATCGTTGTTTTGGACATTCACCACGGCCTTCTTGTACTTAATCGGCTTTATCAGCTGGATGAACGATGACGCTCGCATGGGGTTGAATTTGCAAATGTTCACCTCAAGGAATATTATCTGCACAAGAGCCCACCCTGAAAATATATAGAAAATATTAGAACAATTTATAAATATAAAAATTTTATAAATTCATTTAATGCATTAAACTACAAATATTCAACTACTCACAGGAGTCGCGTTCTGCAAATTCGCTCATTTTGTTCTCTATAATATTGGAGAACTGTACAATTGCATCCTCGATTTCGCTACTGGGTGTTAACACGATATTTTTGGTATTAAATAATTTTGTATCTTCACTCTGTTGTGCAGCGAGATGGTAATAACCAAAAAGTTCCATATTAACCTTTACGGAATTATGTTTGTGTGCTGTTGTTTCCACAAGTGCTTTTATGGCCGGTTTCACTTCATCCATAAACTCCGTAAGGTTAATATGGTACTCGTTGGTTTTTATTCGGTGGGATGCAATACGTGACTTGAATGCGGATTTAAGTTCCCATACGTTGGCTAGCTCCGGATGGGCTTTAGCGGATGCTGCCATCTGCTTCATACTTCGCAGATGCCCCTGGTAGGTGCTTTTCGGTACACTCTCTTGGCGCTCCCTACAGTACACAGTCATAACTGCTGTAACTATATTATTCAACAAACTGTATAAATTGAATGTAAAAACTTACTGCTCACTGAAGCTCCCCCATCAAACAGTTTAGCCTTTTTGGCTGCCGGTTCGTCATCATCAAATAAAAATAGAATTAACTGAAAAACTACTAAACAATTAAATAATTTATAACATGTCATCTCTAAAAGCGAAATTATTTTGCAGTGGCGTCTTAAATTCTCCGAACTGCTAAACGGTTTTGTACATTTAACGCATTTAGCACAGTTTAAATACATGTATATATCACTTACCGTTTAGCACTGCATCTTTCTTGAAATTATTATAATCCACTATGGTTCCAATATCTATAACGAAAACTCAATTAAGATAATTTAAAAATATATGATTTATCATTTTACCTCTCATAAGACTGCATCTAGATAAACAGTGACGTTTGAAGTTGTTAAAACTGGCAAATGACTAGTTGCAAATCTCATAGGTGAACATTTTCTGAAAAATAATTATTAAATTATGCAAACTAGATACAATTCTAGTAATAAAAATCAGAATAACTTATAATGTAAGCTAAATGCAATTCAAATATAGGCAGAATAGCATATAATACAAAGTTCAAATGAAATTCTAATTTAATTAAGACAAATCTACTTACCAGAATAGGCTTCATTGGAGATACAATAGAAAACTTGAAAAAATATGTCACAATAGAAATCCAATATAACAATGGAAACAAATGCACTTGTGAATCGTTTATATATTGCCAAAAATTTCATAAGGGCGCTTGTCTCAGGGTGGTACGAAAACACAAACGACCTTTCACATTTGTTAACTAAATTTAAAGCGAGATGCAATCCCATGTGATGGAGTGAAATGGCTATACGAATAGCCTCAGGCGATGTGACATTCTAAATTATTTTCTAATTACATGTACCTTTATAGTTGATGCTACGCATTTAAATTTCTTGAAATATTTCTAAATAATTTTATATTTAAGGATTAACTCTAAAATTTGATAAATATCTTATAATTTAAATAATCCGAGTAATATGATGTATATTGTCACACTGCTTAATGAAAATAGCGGATTATTTTAAAGAATTTTTAAATATTTAAATTTGTAAATAATTATTAAAGTGTGCTATATAACAAATTAGGATATCTGTAAATGTAATACTTACAAATAATTCCAAATGATATGCATATCTAGCAGAAAATTAATATAAAATTCAATATTATTAAAATTTTTACCATTATATTAAAGTATGTAAATATTATTTAAATTTTAACTAATCTCAAATGTTCAATAATTACTTTAAATATATTAACAACATTTGCTCCATTACGATGGACCTAACAGATAAATAAATTAAAAAAACCGTCATTAAGTTAAAGTATTTTAGATAAAAATTAATTACTGCAAATAAAATAATGTCAATTGTGCGTAGACTCATTTGTTTGAAATTGAACCCAAAAGGGGCCTCATGAAAGTGTAATTATGTTCCAGTATACTAGGCCATGGAAATTCCGAGAAATTGATAGTACAAGGTGTAAGAATCGGTTTTCCCATTGTTCCAGAATACTGGTACAAAAAACCTTATTTTCGAGGTTGTCACGTATGCATGTAGCCTTAGGTCATACTTGTTTACTACCCGGAAATTCCAGGAAATTGACAACGAACAATATACGTGGCGCTCCAGTATAAACATCAATACACCGAATGGTCATTTATTAATATCCACATATGCCACGTTTCGTCCGCGAATTTGTAATCCATCATCAATAATACGGAAAAATCCCTAGAAATCAAAGAGGGCCGGCAAAAATAACTAAATTTTCTCCAAATTCAAATATTCCTGCCATAAAATCAAAGATGGCGACCGATAAAATCCAATATGATCGCCAAAATTCAAATATTCCCACCAAAATCCGGAGAAATTCCCTAGATTTCGCACCAAAAGCCCACAGATTTCGCCTAAAATTCGAAGATGGCCGCAAGCGCTATATCTGCCATTTTTATTCAACCGCCATTTTTTGCCGCACTCTGTATATTTATTTTGACGTACCCTATATATTTATTTTGACGCACACTGTATATAAATTTTGGTGCACCCTGTATATACATTGGAATGCGAAAGCTCATTAAAAGGTAATTAAAATGCAATTAAAAAATGCCACCTTTAACCACTTGTTTCCGTGACTAAAGTGTCACTTTTAATCTAAAGGGAATAAAATTTTACGTCAGTCCCTAGGGAGGTACAGTAAACTTAATCTCGCTCATCATGGCAATACCAAGAATTAACTAATCAAAATTACATATTACTGAAAGCGTTTTTATAGCGCTTCGTAGGCTAAATTGAAGTTCCATACCTTAATAAATCGAATGATCTGTCAATTTCAAAGTCACGCAATTTTTCTTCGGCCTTTTTGATTGCAAATTTTTCGAAAGTAAAAAAATAATGTTTATACCTAGTTACTAAAAGTATTTTTTAATCCCTCGAGAGATTATTTCTCCCTCGGGATTAAAAGAATCACCTTAGTCACTTGGTATGTAATATACTATTTTACGAGGGCGGTCTGATAATTAGCCGGTTTCCAAGTGATTGCGTTATTTATCATCGAATGTATATGATTTCTGTCAAATACGATCTGTTAGTAGGCTGCATGTAAATTGTTAGCGCTATATGTCATATAGTTTGGGTTTGACAGCCATATAAAGCAAGAAACATGTGATTTTGTTGAAATAATGGATAAAAACGAATTTCGTTCATTGATTAAGCATTATTTTTTGCGCGGAAAAGCCGCGAAAGAAACAAAGGAAAAGCTTGATAAATATTACGGCTCATCTGCTCCAGTGAATTCAACTGTGATTTATTGATTTGCAAAATTTAAACGTGGTTGTACAAGCACAGTTGGTGAACATCGTTCAGATCGGTCAATCGGAGTGACCACCAAAGGAATGATCGATTAAATCCACGATAGCGTTTTAGAAGATCTACGAGTGAAAGTGAGTGAGATAGCTGACATCGTAAATATCTCAAAAGAACGTACGGGTAACATTTTGCATGAACATTTACATAAGAAAAAGATGTCAGCAAGATGTGTGCCGCGTGTGGTCATTTCAAAGCAATGGTTGGCGATATTTCAACGTAATGCAGATGAAGTTTTGGGTAGATTCGCAACAGTAGATGAAACATGAATTCACCACTACAAACCTGAAACAAAACAACATTCAAAACAATGAGTTTAAGCTTGTTCAAATGCACCAAAGGAAGCAAAAGTGGTGCATCAGCTGAAAAGGTTTTGGCGACTATTTTTTGGGATACACAAGGTGAATACTCATAGATTATCTTAAAATGCAAAAAAATCACAGGAGATTATTACGTGGCATTACTGGATCGACTGCACGTTGAAATGAAGAAAAATGACCACATTTGGTAAAAGAGAATGTGCTTTTGGATCATGACAACGCACCAGCTCACACATCATGGAAAACCAACAGCAATAGGATTAACTACGTTACAAGTTGCTTTTGCATCCACCATATTCTCTTGATCTAGCTCCCTATGACTACGTCCTGTTTCCAAATCTGAAAAAATGGCTTATTGGAAGGAAATTCAAATCAAACGAGGAAGTTGAATGGGAAACTGATACATATTTTCGAGTACTTGATAAATCGTACTACAATGATGGCCTAATAAAATTGGAAAAGCGATGGACTGACTGTATCGAGCTAAAGGAAACTATGTCGAGAAATAAAATGAAATTTTGAAGAAGAAGTTGTGTTCTCATGTTCAAACCGGCCATTTATCAAACCACCCTCGTATAATGGTGGTAAGTAATGAAATATAATGCGTGAAATTCTAAATTTCGAAGTCCATTTTCGCTCCTTAAGAAACCCTGAAATACCCTAGTTTCATCTGTAAAATTCCTATGAAATTTTTTGTGCCGATTGTAATACGGAATTGCGAGACAACCCCTAAATTAAGATAGGTAGGTGGGTTGGCTAGGATTTCAAAGAAATTGTATTACTACTGCAAAGGTATGTAGAAAAATAGATGAAGCGTCGCCTTACACTATTTTTCTATGAGACTTAGTTTGTGAGTTCGAGAAACAAAAAACGCGAAACCGTCAAGTGATTTTCGCCCTTAAACAGGCTTTAGAGCATATGTAAAAAAATATATACATCCCTTGTTTTTCCCCAAAATATTATCATAATCGCCGGGTGACACTTCACAACATTCTTTTGTTAGACCTTCCACAAGCACGGTAATACTTGTTTCGTGGATAGTTATTGGTTTATTGATATTCTTCGTTAAGAAGTTTATAATTTCTCAGTGTTAAAACTTCTATTAACCACATTTTCTTATGATCAAGCTTTTGTCGAAATAACAAATATTCCTTGATTCATGCTAAACTTGATGATATCATTTGTAACGGCTGCTGCAGATGGTGGTCCTTTTGACGGCAGCTTTCATTTAATATTTTGCTGGGAAGATAGGTTTCAGCGAAAGATGGGCGAGTATTCTAAAGGTCATCTCATACGAACTATTTAGTTTGATTCCTAGCTGTGTACAGAATTTATTAAAGTAAACTAACACTTGCTAGCGTCAAAATAATGTTGGTTTTTCGGCGATACCTCATATACGTTTATTTTATTTAGCGGCCTTGGTAACTTTTTAAGTTTACCCTGTTTGCTTTTATTTTACAAGTTTTAATTCAGTATACACTGCAGGATAATTTTTCATATTTTTGATATATGTAGCGACTGCTTACTTATTTTTTATTTACTTTTAATTATAAATTTGAATTAAACATGCAATTTTTAGGTTTTGCTACATTTAACGCTGCAGCTTCTGTTATTTAATTCATTCAGTTCTGAATTTTTATCAAGTTCAAGGCGGCATTGGTCTTGTTATCCTTGTTATAGCTTACACTAAACAACTAGAATTTATTAATCCTATTTATTATTTAACTGGGTAAAAAGAATTATTTACAGGCAGGTTTTTCTACAACTAATATTTACAGATATATATTTCCAAGAATAATAGTTTTATCCCTTTCTTTAAATCATTTCTCGAGTTCGGAAACAGCTGATTTTTAAACCGGTTTATGCCCTATTAGATATTTACTCTAAGCGTAATGCGCAGTCGAGTTTGTAGATGTGATTTAAGACGGAAATTTGCAGGTTAATGTCGATACATTTAACTTTCGTTTTAAATTACTTGTTTAATTTTAGCGACAGTAAATTCGGTACACTAGTAAAGGGTTTGTTCAGTATATTGCATGATTTTTAGCTTTTAGTGCCCGTTTCTGCTTAGGAAAGACTAGTTTGCGGCAATATTTTCGACGTAGGTGCATATCAGAGATGTCATATAGGCGAAAGATCATACATATCAGAGTTCAGAAACAATGTTATATAGGTTACTTTCAATACATACCATCGATTTGTCATGCAAATTAATGCGTTAAAAAATAATTCACTTCGGCATTGTTTTTATCGTGTAGTGTAATTGTTCAAGCAAGTGAATACGAAATTTTTGCTTCTGATTAAAATTACGAAGCGATGAGTGTATGGTAACATTATCTTTTGCGAATTACGGTCGGTTAATATCAATATAAAATTGTTTATGTTTTCTCGGAGACAGTCAACTATTGAAGGCAATTGGATGATTATCTCTCAATCTTTCAGTTTGAAATGCTTGCTTTTATTTTCGTTGCTTTTTCCTTAAGAGTAAGACGGCGATATGGACTAAGTTCAAATTTTAAGTTTTTTGATTTTTTCTCAGCCTAAAGGCTGTATTTCTTGCTAACTTGAATTTTGAAGCCAACCACCTCTTAATCGGCCTGCGGTTCAGCTGTTATTGAACTTAATTATAATTTTGGATTTTTATGGGTTCTAATATTTTGAGTTTAAAACCTTTTAATTATTTTTAACAGCGTTTTTTTATACAATTATACACAGAATACATTTTATTTGTTTATAAAGGGTTGTTTTTAAATTGGATACGTTTATTTATTAACTATTCCATGAAATAAAGGTTTAGTTTTGTCTGCATTTTGATTATGTGTAAAATTGAACGTCTTCTCAGTTTATTCTACGAATTTGTTACAGTCTGTTTGTTTGAATTTTGCTCGCATTCGATTTAAATTCCTAGATTGTAACATTTTCATATAACGGTTCTTTTAAGAAAATTAGATTTTATTTGTTTAAACAATTTTTACGTATTAATATCTAAATTTCCGTTTTGTATTGTTAAATGTTTGCAAAAAAATATTTTATAATTTAAATTTGTCTGAATTTTTGCACTTTAAACAGTTTTATACATTTTTAATGCAGCCTTTTATTTATAACAATTGTTTATATCAAAATAAGATGAAAATAGTCTTTTTCGTTGTCGATGCGCCAAATTAATCGAACTTTTGCGCATTGAGTTTCCGACAAACTTGACTATCACATAACAAACACTTAATTAACACTATCATGATTAAGTTCGTAAGATGTAAACACGTTTACAAATCTCACGGAAAATTACGGTAAACATTGCCATGATAGATGGGGCCAGTTTCATGCACAGGTAGATTATATATCAATCGTCTCTTGTATAATAGTGTATTTAAGTGCCCCTGCACGCCGGTTACAACCATGAAACACTTAGTAACGCACTATAAAAGAAAAGCTCACGATTTAAACTCAAAGTGATTAAAGTACTTGGTTAATTAAAAATAATTTGCACAGTGTAGCACAAATTAATATTTTCTGCGTTAGTCATGGAACTTAGGTTAATAAAAGTAATTATTAACTTAATTAAAGAAATGGTGTTAAAAGAAACGCACAATACTTGTATTGTCGCTAAAAAATATAAAAAGTAATCACACTAATGTTATGTAATAATTAGTTTCAAATGCATTGCGTTGGTTCACATGCAATTGTAGAATTATGTATCTGGATATTAGTTGTGTTTTGATTATCAATTGAGCTCCAGTATTGTTGTTAGTTGTTCAATTTAAAATTGAACAAGCTTAGGCATTGGGATCGTGTTTATTCAATCTTTAAATATTTATTTAGGCGAATATTTATAAACAAAGGAAGTCAGTATTTCAGATTAATTTAATTATGAGTGTTGGTGTAGTATAATTTCCTTTATTTTTGATTTAGAAGAACATAAAATACACCAACTTGATGTTCTGAAATTAGCTAAATCTTTTGTTTCATATAACGATATATACATGTTCTTAATGGCTTATACACGTTGAAAAGGTATAGGTAGACGTAATCATCTTCACGTGAATATAATGGCATAATAAAATCCTCACATGACAATTGCGTCATTTTTAAGGACTTCTTTCAAAATTCCTTTTCAAGGAAAGTCTTCTAACCTGTTCAGAAGTTAATCCCACCTAAGGATATTTACGTAGGTTTTCTGGTTTTTCCCCTAGTAATGCCAATGCTCGAGGCTAAGCTAGATAGATTTCGGATATTACTTGTCAATCATCTTGTATCCTAAGGCCTTTTCGGAAACTCACCTATATTAACAAAGAATATTTGTTGAAGCAATTGTATCTTTAGTGAGTATTAGGAACTTCGTTTAGCTCGAGCGAGTCTCTAAAAATGCCTCTAAAGAAAGATTATAAAAATGTTAGTACAGCATATAGTGCTTGCGCGAGAATTGTGGTCGCCCTACAATGTTATATTGTGATTGCAAATTTTCTTACCTATATTTGTTCAACTCATCGATTTATTCTTTCTGTATTTAATAGTAATTATTATCCTACCTACTAATTTTCTTTAACATTAAACATGGAAACATTCGGGTTAATTTATTTTACGTTGAATACTTTCAAATACTTTTAATTAAATTCTGAACTTTTAATTCAAATGTTTCCTTTGAGCAATTTATTTACGAAGTCAAATTATATTGCGTATGTCTCTCGTTCAATTCTAATTTTGTGAAAATTATCCTTTGTAGATTTCTTTTATTAACATATTTCACGAATTTTAACATTAAATCGATTGTTTCAAGTGTAATTATGTTCCCTTAATTGTTAAATCTCTTCAGAATAGTTTCTAGTTTCAGAAGCTTGACTATCATCACCATTAATGGACTCCAAAGTTCAATATTCTGACTAAATCCAGATAGAGTGACGCCCAAAAAAATTGTTCAGACGCGTAATTTGGGCCTAAATACGTCGGATAGCTACTGAATTTTTAGTGTTGGTATTATTTGCGCAAGGCAAATAATGATAACATCGATCGTTCTCTATGTGATCTCACACCACGCACGTTTGATTAATTAAAAGTGACGTATTTTGTTATTGTTCGCCAAAATTTAATAATAGGAATGTAGTATATGTATGTATGTGTTTACCAATTGATCTATGATTATCTTTCCCTCATTTACATAAATATACTGACGCTACTGCTTGTTCTATTGCATTCACGAAAAAGAGTTAAGTTAGCAAGTACTATTATAACTGAAATGCGAGGTAAAATTATTATATTTCTATACTAGCAGCTTATGAAAACATTGCATTCGAAGCCAGTAAATCTTAACTTGCGAGTATAAGGTAATTCGAAGGTTTTGACAAATTAATTAGTTTAGAGTCATTTATATACAGGACGGATTCAAAACAAACTCTACCATTGCCGTCAAACTATCAACTTCAATCCATCCCATGGACATTTATGCATATTAGGTGTCATTCTGAAAATTATCGCGACTTGCTTATATACAGTGGAAGGCAAGACTATTTACTATCTCATATAGAAGTTGTTAAGAAATCACTTAACTCTGGCTAAATAAAGTTGTGCCCATAATTTTCGACTTACACCAACACTTTACGGTGTTCAAATTTTCTATTCTTGCGGACCCATGTCCATCTTTGTTGTTAACTAGCTAGCAGCGTAAAGAATTACCCAACCTTAAGCTAGGCATTTCGAAAACATGTGGAGGTTTGCAGTTATGATGAGTCTGAAATCTACACTTTATCAACAAATTCCTATCTATGTTTGTGTAGTAATTTGTGTAGTTTTTCTTCAATCGGTTCGTTAGTATATTTTCTGTAATTATTTGTAAGTAGCTTCAGTAAGTAAATGTACTTTTTTATTATGTAACGTTTCCATGGTTTTTGAAGCAGATTTCAGTTTTGCTAATTGTTTAATGACGCGCGAATCGACATCTGAAACGAAAGTTAAAAATGCGACCACATTAAGTGTCAAATTCGGATGAAATAAGTGCCCGCCATACATTATTTTCATGTTATTGAATCAAAAACAAACTGTTCAACAAAATAAATAACTATACAATAAAAATATAAATGTTTATAACGTAAATTATTACAAAAATGTATAATCAAATTAATTCGACAAAGTGGCTAGGGGCAAGTTAGATGAAAATCATTTTAATTAATAATAGAAAACGTTGTAAAATATATTATTCCAAGAATAAGTTGTATGCATTACAAGCCAGACCGATAGGTATGCCTTATCGTAATCCTGAAAAATCGGTACGCTACACGCAGAAAGTTACGTAGACCACAAATTAAAGCCTAATGTTATTAACTAGCTAAAATAAGACAAAAATGCATTTAATTTATAAAAAAAATAGATAGAAATAATTATCTAGTTAATAAAAATATATTTCATGTTAATATACATTTTAAAATGTACGTAAACGGCTATTTAGATATGTGTATTATTATAATAATCCCCACTTATGCATAGAATTTCATTTGGGAACGTAAGTAAAACTATATAAATAGCCGCGATCACCAGGGAATTTGAAGAGTGAACTTTCTAGGACTACTAACAAGCTAGTTCCGCTTTGAACATTTATCAACAATTAATTTGGTTGTTAGACTATCTGTCGCCAAACAATTGAACGCTTGTTTGTACATACCGCAAACTCTTCAGGTGTAATAAAAGCATAGTTCCTTTGCACTTTGTTTAATTAAAGATAACATTACTGCAGATAGAATTTGCCTAATTAAGCACCAAAACCGATCTGCTGATCAAATTATTAATCAACAGATTGTATCTATGTTATTTACGCGCAATAAAACCCCGTTCAGATTAGTATCCTAAATGCACAAAGTTATACCTGTTGAAACAGGGCAAATTCTAATGTACTGAATTTTAAACACGAGGACTTAAGTCTACGTTATCATAAAGCACCGCCACAAAGCATATAAAGATATATCGACACCATCATATGTAAATATGTAAATATCTCATTATTAATAATTTAACAAATTGAGGAATGGGAAAAATAAACATACAATACTAGAAAAGTTTATCTCATATAGTATTAGACTGAGGATGTGTTAGCTTTGGGTTTAAAAATATACGAAAACATTAGCTTATTTAATAAAATCCAATCCTGTTGGGAGAGGTTGCATAAACAATTCAGTTTTATTAACTACTCATGTTTTAAAGACAAATTAATCCACTGACGATGGATTCACTACATTATTTATAGTTAATGCCTATTTCCTTACCTTGTAATACGTTGTTCACCACATGCTAATTTTATGACAAAACTTTTTTAACTCAAATTGTTATAAGATCTTCTTTTGTACCATCTTCAAAATATTCATTCGATTTAAAATTATATTCAACTTGACAGTTACTAGATAATTAATTGTTTAATATTTTAGAAAAATAACGTCCACGACTATCAGCAAGTGTTTAGCACGTTACGTTTTACTATGTTATTTTCAATTCTATTTTATGCCGCCGTTCTAGTATATACACTTTATGACTTTCTTTCGTTGATTAGATGGAAACATTTTATCGTTTTTCTTCAACAATTTTTTATTTTTATCAAATATCGTTTTAGCCAGTTCAGCTTCTTTCTTTTCCTGCGATATATATTTTTTTATTAGAACCAGCATTATCTTTAACTTTATCAACATAATATTTAAATAAAAGGAAAATGCAACTTTTTAATTGTGTTATCTATTTCTTCAGCTGATGAATTTTAGTGTGAATTGTGTTAATGTATTTGCACTTAACGCTCTTTCTATAAACCATTTATTTATTTAATGAACTGAGTTTACTATTTAAATCAATATCTTCGTTGTTTTCATTTTCACAAAATTTTAATTTATTTATTAACACTGTTCTTATACCAGAAATTTCCAGATACTTTTCTTTAGCTCATTTATAAATTATTTTGCTTTTAGATCTTGTATTTTTTTATTAACCATTGCTAAAGTTAATTTAAATTATGCTTGAGTTTAAATATTATCTGAAAACCAATAAACAGTGTACACCTGAAAACACGTCAGCACTACCGACTACGTATACGACGATATATGTAGGTGTGAATTGTGTAAAAAATATATTATTTGTAATTTTTAGTATAAAATAAGTATTTAAGGCCAGTTTCATGTCACATGCATCATATAACCAGCCAAGTATTGTGCATTTGGTATAAAGATATTTTGGAAAACGAAAATGTGGACAGAAAAATCAGGAGTAAAAGCTTGCGTGTTCTATGGTTTCATCAATAGTTTACATTTAAAATGAACTATTCTCATTTCTTTCTGCCAAGATCATAAATTATTAGATGTAATTTTTTGAGCTAGCCTATAATGTTTCCTAACAACTTGCTCTACGCACGTCTAAAAACCGCAAAATATTTAAGTTAAGGGTGCGAAAACTGTCATCTCTTTGGTCATTAATAACAAAGGATATAAGCATTGACAATTTAGTTTAATTTCGGAATGGACAAATGGGGTATTTATAAGACATTTAAAGAAACATCAGTAGGATCTTTATGCTTTTCTTATGGTGGAAGAGCGCTGCATACAATAATTACATGATATTTCTATAATTTAAAAGGCCAATGGTACATGTAAATAAAGGGATTATAAAAACTGGGTTATGTTTTTATATCAAAAATGGTTTTGACATTCAATCCTAGTTCCATCACTGCAACAATATCGCGAACTATTGGGTACATAACTAAAATAATATAATCAAAAGTATGAGATAATTGACGAAAGGTAATACCAGATTATTTGAAAATTATACTGTTTCAATTCAAATAAAAGATATCCCTGTATTACTTAGAACTTACTTGTTTAAGAAAATCGAAACACTTGACGAAAATCCTCCATTAGCAGAAATTATTGCTGAAACTGTAGTAACAGCTTTACAACAAGAAATTAAACTTTTTTCCAATAAATGGCTTTTTATTGATTAAATAAAGTTGTCATTTGGAGGTACTGTTTATGTAATTTTAAATAGTGGCAGAAATTCTTTTCAAAATGGCCTTTTAAGAAAATAATCGCATAAACAAGAATTACCATAATTTGATGACATTTAGGCAACTTACAATACATAGTGAATGTCAATTACCTATATACGGCTTAAGGTTTTTTCACCCTTAAACGTTTGCTTTGATAACGATTGAAATGTTTACTTATTATACTACTTCATTTTTGTTTCTTGAAAGTTATGAATAAATAACGTAAATATAGAGTTTGTCCTGAAAAGTTTTAAAGAAGCTCGAACTAGAACTTTCGGGATTTAAAATGTCCCACTAGAGCAATTATATAACTAGATAGCAGATAATAACAACCAAGTGTTAACAGCATAACAGCATATTAGCTCGTAAAATCAAGTATCAGCTAAAAAATAGCTAACTTTTAGCAAATATTTCATATTAGTCATTTCTAGATTTAAATAAGTTAGAATTTAGTATCAATTAAAATATAATACAAAATTCTATCTTAAGTTCAGAACAAATAATTTATTATTTTTTATTACACTTGCATCATAATAGTTGTTTACAAATCCTAGCGGCGTGTATAAAACGACTTTTAAAATACGACGTTCTTTAAAGGTTACTAGGAAACGACTTCAATAACTATTTATTTACACGTTACTATCGATATGCTACTTGTGAAAATATTAGGTAGCCTGCCCATTTTAAATAAAAGGAGATTTTGCTTTGATTTTAATGTTTAATTTTGTTTTTCTTATTTCGCAAACAATTATGCAGATATAATAAAAAATAGTGTATTTATTTTAGACGTCAAATTACATTAATTGGTTAGAATTGGTTAGAATATAAAGCGAATTTTATTTAAATAGACTATAATGTGTCTACGCTCTTCACCACGTTTACCTTTAGTTAAACAATTGGATAAACAATTATTAAAACACAAACGTGATGTCGAGTTAAGCCATAAACACATTAATTGTATATAGTTTAATTATTTAACAACATTTTGTTAATTCATTATTAAGGTAAAATCCTGTATATATATATATATATATATATATATATATATATATTTTAATTAATTATTTCACATATAATTACCGGTCCGTACTTATTTATCATGTCCATTTACTTATTTACCTTTTTATTCTGTAATTAACGCCGCATTCGCGTCTGTTTAGATAAGATATGTTTTTGACTATCATGAAGGTCGACGTATTTGACCTAGGCCAACAAAACACTCGTTATCTGGGTCAAGGAAGTTGAACTCTACGCGAAAGAAAGAGCGTGTTCCAATAATGATTAGATTACATTTTGTACTTTTAGATATTTATGGAAAATTTCCTATAAGATTAATTAATTTTACCGCTTTATTATAATTAGTACGTAGTGTATTTATTTCTGAATTAGTTTGTATTAATATCCGATTTAACCTGTATAATTTTTAGTTA
>JAHWXV010161233.1:0-10050 GCA_024586415.1 Phrixothrix hirtus
GGGGGGGGGGGGGTTATTCCCGTGAGATCTAGAGAGGTCTACCTAAAAGAAGGTAAAATAGAAAACTCAAATTGAAACATAGAATTATTCAATGTATCAAACACAGACCATATAATCCTCAATAATGAGTTTAAGTTTATCCTCCAAAAAAAAAAGGACAAGCACACTTAGTTGACATGCAAAGACGATCTATCCGAATCAGTTAACCCAAAAACAAAAAAGAAGGAAAGACAGTTCGATTCCAAGTTACGGCTAACAAGGAGCAGTGGCGCCCCCACTATACTTCAAATCTTTGTATGCATTCCCAGCGTTTTCCTTAGACCATGGACGTGCTGGTGCAATTTTTCGCGGACCCCTCTCCTTCGAGAAGCTAGCGGGACATTAGCATCGTTGTAGGACGTAACGCCAAACGAGCATGTGACAGCAATTTATTGGCGCCGGGCGCGAAGCTTCGAAACTACCGTCGTAGCAGATCGATAGGTTTACTAATTTTGAAGTTTGCTATGTTTTTTATACGTCTACATTTTTCGGAGATCGAAGCTATTTGTAAATGACCACTGCAGCGCTAAACTAAAGCTCGATTTGTTACCCTAGCGTGATTGTGTCACGCGATTACAATTTCAGAGTAATAATTTTTGACGTTTGAGGATAATTTTATCTTTCAATTAAGTTTGTCATTTTAATATTGGCGTTTGGGAGAAAATTTATTTTTTTTCTAATAATTTATTGTTTTGTAGGGTTGGTCATTTTAATATTGACGATTGTTAGAAGCTCTACTTTCAGTTAAGTTGTCATTTTAAGTGACAGAATTTTGTTTCTTGAACACAGATTATTTATTAGTTGAATAATTTTTTAGCGCCATTTTCAAATATTGTGTGCTAGCGAATTGATTTGTGTTTCTACTGAACATTATTAAAGCTGAATTCTGTTGTTGGTGCAGAACTACGTTATTTATCTTTATGTAAAGTTTTGTAAACTGGTTAGTACAATTAACCGGAACTTTCGAAATAGCTTTTGGAAATTATTTGCTTCAAAGTTAGTCCCTGAAACTAATTTTGTGTTTTACACGTGGTTATTAAGCATTATAAATAAGAGAGACTGCGATCATGGATTACATGTTGCAGATTGCCTTAATGACATTGCCGCAAATCCAATATGAATTACATAGACGTAATCTATCAATTCAAGGCGACTTATTCACGCTGAGAAAGCATCTACAAGAAGTCCTTTTGAATAAATTGGTTGTTCCTCCGTCAACGGAGTATCCGTTTACCTTTGCTGAGAATTAGGAAGCCATTACCGATGAATTGACAATTGTAGAGCAGAAACTAAAGGTTATCAAAGAGGACATACCTCAGTCTAAGGTATCCGAACTCGAAACCTTATTAGCCGTTTTGCGTCTTCGAATTCCACATTCGAATACGACTTCTGACTCGGGAAGATTGCTAAAAGCTGACTTTACGGTAAGATTAACTGCGGTGATTAATAAATACGAGGAACTTTCGCATAGTCTCGTTTCTCAACTGGGCTTGTCAGAATTGGAGGACGGGTAGAACACGGTTAAAAGGATTGAACCTAAGGTGGAAGTGCACAGTAGTTTTGTCAAACCTTCTTTTTGAGAGGCTAACCCATCCCGTATTAAGAGTACGGCTAAGGCGAAGGTGATGCCATGTGTTGTTCAGAAAGCTACCCCATGGTGAAATAGAATTTACGTTTTTCAGGAAATAAGAATGTCTCTATAAATAGTTTTTTAGAAGGAGTAGAAAAATTGATAGCTGCGCGAAGTCTTACTGATGACCAATTGTTTGTCCGGCTATAGATTTATTTAGGGACAAGGCACTCGTGTGGTTTAGAGCGATCCGTTCTGTAGTTACGGCTCCTCACACAAGAATTTGTTCCTTCCAATTATGACGACAAGCTCTTGGATGGGATCAAGTCGAGGACCCAATGACAAAATGAGAATATTGGCATTTATGTTGCTGTCATGAGGAATTTATTTAGTCGCTTAAGCGAACCACTGCCAGAAAAGACCCAATTACACATTTTGATTCGTAACATCTTACCTTTTTATCAAACACAATTAGGTTTGATCAAGGTCACGTCCATTCAAGAAGCGATCGCGCTGTATCGAAAACTTGAAGAGACTAAGGACCCGGTTGACCCTTTATACCCCTATCTCGTCGACTGGAACCTGACTTGGCATGCGTAGAGGTATGGGAGTCCGTAAATATGATGTCCACGGGCGAAGACAATTTGATAAAGAGGAAAGATAATCCCCGGGCTAGGACAAATTCCTCTGGACAACGAATTTAGTGTTGGAGATGTGCTCAGTTTGGGCATATGGTCCCATATTGCTTCCTCTGTAGTAAAAAGGGCTTCAGGGTTCGTACTTGACGTAGTTGCTGGATAAATAAACCAAAAAACTATGTGGTAAGGCAATAAAGGGCTGTTTTTCTCCACGGACATTTGTTAATTCGGCTCGTCTTTTTCAAAATATGATGGATTCTAGGAATCTTGTATACGATCGTCGCAAAGTCATCCTAGATTATGTTTTAGGACAAGGGTTGAGTGATAAACGACCAGATGTTGATATTAACATTTTGGGAATACAGCTCCCAGGTTTCCTGAATTCTGCAGCTACCCGCACAATTTTAGGCAGTGTTGGATGGAATGCGTGATCTTCCCTGAAGTTAGTGCTGAATTAAAGAAACAAGATCCAATGCCATGTGGAAAATGGAGATTCTGTAGTCAGTGTTGGTACTGCTTTGTTACCGCTAGGTTTGTGTGAAAAACAGTCACCCTCGATGTGTTAGTCGTACCCGAAGTATCCCATTCGTTAATTTTAGGTGTTGACTTCTGGAAGGCCATTGCTATTGTACCAGACAAATTCAAAAGAGAATTTCATTTCTCAGACGCTCCTATTTTGGACACAGTTGTGTCTCCAGCCAGATACATATAACAACATAGTGAGCTGACTCCTGAGCAGAAAAAGCAGTTGGAATATTTGATCGATAAACACCTTCGGTCCACTACTGACATTTTAGGTTGTGGTAGGTCCGGTAAGCATAGTATTAATACTTCGTCTCCCCCAATTAAACAACGATACTTCCCACTCTCGCCGATGATTCAAAAATAAATCAACTTAGAATTGGACAAAATGCTCGACTTAGGTGTGATAGAGAAATCTACAAGTGCGTGGTCGAATCCGATTCTGTTGGTTAAGAAAAAGGATAATTCTTATCTGTTCTGTGTGGACTTTAGGAAGTTGAATAAGGTTACCTAGAGAGATGGTTACCCCTTCCCTTATGTTCGGTGGATTCTAGATCGACTCCAGGATGCTGGATACATCACTTCGTTGGACATTAAGTCGGAATACCGGCAAATGCCGCTGGAGGAAAAGGCGAAACAATAAACAGCGGTTACTGTACCTCTTAGAGGAGTGTTCCAATTCAAAAGGAGGCCTTTTGGTTTATCGAATACCCCTGCTTCGTGGCAAAGGCTAATCAATGCGGTTAGGTCCGAAAATTGAACTTTATCTATTCGTTTATTTGGATGACACCTGATTTTGAGACACATTTAAGAGTTGTGGAAGACGTGCTGACTTTTCGTTTGCAGAATGATGCTTCTGATTTCGGTATTGGTGCCATGTTAACACAAGTAATTGATGGGCAAGAATGAGTGGTTCGTTACTTAAACCGTTCTCTTGATAAGAGCGAGCGGAAGTATTCGGCAACGGAGAAAGAATGTCTCGAAGTCTTATGAGATATTGAACAACTTAGACTGTATGTTGAAGGTTCTCATTTTACGGTTGTTACAGATCACTATTCTTTGGTTTCGTTACATAATTTGAAAGATCCATCAGGTCGACTAGCTCGATGGGCAGTTAGACTGCAACAGGATGATTATGATATTATTCACCGGACGGGAAAAGAACATGTGGTTCCGGATAAACTGTCCCGAACGGTTCCAGTGATTGACTCCCTTACTACCTCCTCTATTCCTGAAGATAAACTGTACCTGGACGTTTCTTCTACCGATCCTCCTGATGAGTGGACCGCTAAGATGCTTAAGTTGGAGAGAGCTGATACTATTCGGTATAACCTATGGATAGCCATTGAGGGGAAGCTATTCAAACACTTTCCGAACCGCAACCCAGAGCTGAGGGACGAGGAAGATAATTGGAAACATGCGATTCCTAAGGAAGAACGTCTGGCGATTCTTCAGAGACTACATGACCAACCTATTGCCGGTCACTTTGTCATACATAAAACCAAAGACCAGGTGTCGCAGCACTATTATTGGCGCAAGCTGAAGGCTGATGTCACTAGATACGTAAAAAGGTGCCGTGTTGTGGCGGTTCAAGGATACCATATCCAGAGGTTTGCTCTGTGTGTCGTAAACACCAACTGTCTTACCACTTTTGATTTTTTCTTCATCTTGGCCTTCTTATTGTTCTCAAGCTTTTATATTAGACAAACCCTTCTTCTTTTGTTGTTCAAATTTAATCTCTAAGTCTTTGTCCACACATTTCTCTGGTGGTCGCAACGTTTTAATAATTTAACATCTTCTCTGTTAGGACATTGTTTATTCATAGTATTTACTAATTTTTATGTTCTTTACCATCTCTTTTCACAGTAAAGTTGTAGAGTGATTGGTCTTGTGTTCGACCGCGAAGCTATTTCGGATTAGACTCGTATCTTCGTTGCCAATAAAATGAATTGTCTTTCCTTTCTTTTGTTTTTGGATTAATTAATTTGCATAGATCCGCTTTGCATGTCAATTAAGTGTGCTTGTCTTTTTCTTTGGAGGATACACTTAAACTAATTATTGAAGTTTATATGGCCTGTGTTTGATACATTGAATAATCCTATGTTTCAATTTGAGTTTTCTACTTTACTTTCTTTTAGGTAGACCTCTCACGATCTCAAGAGAATGCCCCCCTCCCTCTTTAGTTTAGGCAGCACGGCTGCCCTGTTTAGGTGTGGAGTACCGTGTGGTGGCGGCTTAAGAACACCACATCCGCAGGTTAGACTGCGTGTCGTAAAAGGCAACTAACTTACTACGTTGTTGCTCATCTTCCATATTGGCCTTAGTCTTGGGTGTGCCGTATTGTGGCGGCTTAAAAATACCATATCCGCAGGTTAGGCTGTGTGTCGTAAAAGGCGACTAACATACTACGTTGATGCACCATCTTTCATATTGACTTTAGGCTTGGATTGCATATTTTGGGACACTGCATGGGCAGTGTGATTTTCCGTCATGTGTGTTCATTGGGGTGTTCTTCTGTTTTAACTGCGTTTTGTTAGTTATTTTGAGTTTTATTAGGTTCTCGTTTCCTCTTCTTGTCGGACAGCAGCGGTATTTGGTATGGATTTCGCGTGTGCGCACTTACGATCCAAACGGTACTCCTGTTGCTATTACGTCTTTCTATCCTTCTTTGCCTAGGAGGACTTGACGTTTAACATCATTTAGTCAAAATTCTGTTCTTGGTTCTTTTTCATTTCTTTTTCGCCGCTCAGATTGATATTTTGGTTGATTTTGTAGAAATTTTCGATGGAAATTTCTTTTGGGCGGGGTACTGTCAGGTTTTTTTGGCGTTCCGCGCAGAATAAACAAAAACATTTTAAATTTACCGCCGTACTTTTCCAGTAATTCGTGGTTGGCAGGACGACAAGTAAATAAATATATTTTTGTCGGATAAAACACGAAAGACGAGTTTTTCTACTCCCTGTGACGATTGAAAAAAATTTAATGAAGTAAATTGACAGATATAGGCTAGTTTCGCTCTTGTGATTTCGACGGTGTATAATTGGTATTAACGTTGTGAAACCACCCCATTGTGGCAGTCAAACCCGCGTATGTCGTATATGATAGAATCGGTCATGTGAGTGATTTTCTTGTTTCAAATTGTCAGGGTGTTTATAAGGTTTCCTCAGGTGTAGTGTGGCGGAACACCAAGCATGAGAATTCGAATAGCGGGTTTCTGGTGATCTATCTGCCTTTTCCGCCCCATTTGCAGTTTCATTGGACGTATGAGATTGCGCTGAGGGTGCAGGAACCTATAAAAATCACGACTGACGATTTTGGTTGTGGGCAAGCGAGTAGCCCAGTGAAGCGTCAACTAAGACATGGATACATATTATTACATAATTTTTGCTTCCCTATTGCTTGCCTGTAAAGGACGTATGTTGTGTCAGCGTAGATAGACGAGCATTCGGTGTTTAAGTTATAGTCCTGGCTGCCAACTATTGTGGAGCCCATCCTAAACCTTCCCGTTGCGAGGGAAGCCTGTCAATACTCAATTCCTGTCCAACCAATGGACGTATATCGGCATTTACCCTAACTAGTATATTTAAACGATAATTTTAGTTTATAGTAGATTGACTAGTCTTCCCCGTACCTCTTGAATTGGACCACATTCGAGACCCGGAGAGGTTTACTTGTAACATTGTGTGTTCTGTTGTTGTTGTGTATGATAAGTAATCAATTTCTTTAGACACAGATAAATAGTTATTACCCAATTAGACTTTCATTTTGAATTTAAAATAGGTTAACTGCTGTTATTTTGAACTTCAGGGGATATGTACTAGTTAAGGTATCCCCCCCCCCCAACCACGGTCTTAATTTATATTAATATTTGGGGCCCAGGTGAGAGGCAAACCCGGGACAACACAGTTATTGGTCACGGAAACGTTTTTCTCTGTTCCGAAGCAGAGTTCGATTCAGAATATGGCCAACAAAGAGCAGTGGTGCTCCCTCTAAGCTTCAAATCTTGGTATGTATTTTCAGCGTGTTTCTCAGAGTTACAAACGTGCTGGTGTAATTTGTCGCAGACCGCCCTCCTCCGAGATGCTAGCGTAACTCCAAGCGCACTTGTGACAATAATTTATTTATTTATTAGTCGTCCTATCAACCACGCAATTACTGCAAACGTACGGCGGTAAATTTAAAATTTTTTTTGTTTATTATGCGCAGAACGCCAACAAAACCTGACAAAATGAGCTAAATAATGTTTGAGATATGTAAATTTAAAATATATTTCATTATTATGGATATTATTATGGAATCTGTATGTTACAATAATAAATAAAACACGAACTTTATATGTTTTTAATAACAAACAAAATGTAAATACTTTATGTTTAAAAACGATTATATAATAAATAAACAAATAAAACGCACACTACGGTTCCTCTCGCAAAATTCATCTTTTTATTTAATTAGAAATAGTAAAAATACATCAAAAACACAGCAATAGAGGTATCTATCTGCTTAGTGACATTACTAGATACTTAAAATAATAATAAAATAACAACAATAATGTTCAAATAAATCGGAAGGAGAAGAAAATATACGTATTGGAAAATAGCAAAAAAAGTAAGTGTGTCTTACAATATTACATAGTTTTTAAGATAACATTATTAATTCATATTTATTTACTCAAAAACATTTTTTTGCATTTCCCAGCTAGGGGTGTTAAACTCAAGCCATTTCCCAGGTACTTTATCTTCTTCAGCTCGTTGCTTTAAAAACTTTTCAACCAAGTAAACGTTTGGATATTTAGCTTTTTGCAGCTCAAACCCGTAAAAACAACCAAGCATCGGCTAATTAGCCATATCCACAAGTTTGTACGTAACCGAAATAGTTATTTTAACATTTGATACACGGAAAAGTTCGGCTGACCAACTAGGCGTAAAACCTCTATCAAAGATTTATTTAAATTTACATATTCGAACTACGTCTCCGACTTCAAAGCGGTGCTTTTTGTCGTACACTTTAATGTTCTTCTTGTAAATATGATCTAAATTGGAATCCGGCCTTGCACTTGTAGGTGCACCTCCTATCGTTCTGTTTTCATTTACTATACTCTTCGGTTACTTTGGGTAAAATACTTAGCGAGTTATAATTACCATTTAAGTAGAATTTTATATATAAAATTCATTTTATCGTACGGATTGTGCATCCAACTGTTGCCGTCTTTATTGTGCTTTATATTGAATAATGATTAATACCGAATGATTTCATTAATGATGCAAATTTTTGATTGTAATACCCCTTGCCAGCATCTGTTTGTAAATTTTTAGGTTTCCGTGGATGATTTTTGTTGCTATAAAGGATAGATTGCTTGGTTTTCATAACTTCGTTTGCATCTTTAGATTTTAAAGCACGAGCCCACAAAAACTTGGAAAAAGCATCTATTGCAAACAATATATACTTAAACCCTTTGTTCTTGTTATAGTAAGGAATAAATTCTCACAAGACGTTGTTTGTATATGATTAATCATTAATTGATTGAGATTCCACCTTTATTGGTTAACAGTCGGATTTTTCTTTATTATACTTAATGAAGGAGGATGAATGTTCTTGATAGAATCTAAGGAAGTTTTATTGCTTATATTCGTGTAATGAAGTTTTAGATGCTGCTCCTAATATCCTCTTGCTTATTACGTTTCGATGCAGGTACCGACGCGCTTGGTGACTTGTTTACAGCTACGCCTGAAGGATGAAGTTTCTTAATATGCACTTGAGCAGCATTATGGGCTTCTTGTGATTTCAAATTTATATATGTTTGCAATTCAGTAAATTCGTTAAAGCAAGTCTTTACTTTTTCTATTAATTCATCTGTATATTGAGTGTTAGCTTTGCTGCAAGCTGCAGCATCTCTTGAAACTTTATCGTTCAGATCGTTAAGTTTAGATGAAAAGCAGACACTATACGATTTTCTAAGCCTATAAAAATTGTTTCAGCTAAGATTCTAAAGTTCAGCATTTCTTTTTCTACCAAACTCACACTCGCACTCACACTCACACTCACTCTCACGCCCAAACTAACACTCACACAATCCCACTCACACTCACACTCACACTCACACTCACACTCAAATTCACACATACACACACAAACGAACACACAAACACACACAAAACACATACACTCACACTCACACTCACACTCACACTCACATTCACACACACACTCACACCCACACTCACACTCACACTCACACTCACATTCACACACACACTCACACCCACACTCACACTCACACCCACACTAACACTCACACTCACACACACACTCACTCTCACAGTTACACATACACTCACAGTTACACTTACACTCACACACACAAACACACACACAAACACAACCACACACACAAACACAACCACACACACACACACAAACACACACACACAAATGCAAACACACACCCACAGCCCCACACACACCCCCACACGATCACACCTAAACTCACACTCACACTCACACTCGCACTCACACTCGCACTCACACTCAAACTCAAGCTTATACTCACGCACGCGCGCACGCGCGCCCGCACGCACGCACTCACTCACGCACGCACACACGCACTCACTCACGCACGCACGTACGCACGCACGCACGCTGGCAGCACAGACGCACGCACGCTAGCACTCATGCGCGCACGCAAGCTCGCAGACGCACGCCTGCATGCACACAGACCTTTCTCCAAAAACAGGGCACCGTACTCAGGGGACCCGAAAACGGAAATTTCCACTAAAATTTCAAGATCGAAAATTTTGGTCAAAAACAATACCTTCTTTTTTATCTATATTTCATATAGTGTTATAGAAAGTAAAATGTTATAAAATTTATAAGTGTTATAGTGTAAAATTTAGTACTGACTGGACTTCAAGCTTTATAACCTTATACTTATCGAAAAAAATAACTTTTTGCGCTACTAATCTGTTTTTATACATTTATGAGCTATGTTTGTTACGTTCTGATATATTTTCGGAACTACTGTGATTTCAATAATAGCGCAACCATTATGTTACAAAACAAGCACATGATTGTTCACTAGAGTACTAGCGCTGTTATGAAACGGAATAAAGATTTGTAATTAAATTGTTGTAATTACTTGATAGTTGTCGCTCGCGTACAGAATAGTGTACGACACATGATTAAGGGTCTTAATACAACAGGTCTCGAAAATTACCAAAACTCGGCCGTTCTAGACCTGTTATAAGGCACTTCCCGATCTTGTATCGTAATATATTATATTAG
>JAHWXV010161251.1:0-13109 GCA_024586415.1 Phrixothrix hirtus
ATATTTCAACTTCAGAGGCATTAAAAGAAACATTTGACAGATTAATTGTCCTTTTGTGGAAAATAATATTAGAGAAACAAGATTTATTTGAACTAGAATTATGGTTTTTGTGTTAATTTAATAAAATAAAATATAAATTTGGGCGAAGACCTTTTAATTTATTAGATTATATTTTTATATTTATTCTTTATACTTCGTCTTATTGTATCATGTTTACTTTAATATAATTTTTAATTTTTAATTCATCATTTTGCGGCATTATTATTTAAGATTATAATTTATGTCACACTCCTAATACTACTGATTACAATTGTAAATTGTATTTATAATAATCCTGTAACCGTAATTGGCTATGCTGTGGTTTGCAGTTTTATAAATGTAATCTAGAATATATAAATCATGTGTCATTTAGTTTCTGATATGAGATTTTCAGGTTTTAAAAAAATCAGTGCAGTACATTTTGACCTCCTACACATGATGCGAAGCATTAGAGTGTTGGGGTAGAGCCTTAACATATTTAAGCATAACATATTATTGTCATTTTAACTGCAATACTAACAAGATTAAAATTTCTGATATAATGTTTTAATAATAAAAATGATAATAATAATAATAATAATAATAGTGATAATAATAATAATAATAATAATAATAATAATAATAATAATAATAATAATAATAATAATAATAACAGATTTATTGATAACAGTAGAGCGTAATATCATATAATTATTTTGTAATGTATTACAGAAATAACGGTAATAAATCAAATATGGTCCATGAAATTAATCATTTCAAAGTCCATTTCCACCCTTTGCGTAATAACTAACAACCCCAGCCCTTATATTGATGTATAGTGTTTCTATAAAAATTTCTATACCAACTGTAATAGGGCATTACTAGTTAACCACAAAATTAGGGATGGAGGGATGGTTCGGCAGAAGATTTCAAAACAATTGTATAAGTAGGATAAAAGATGGTAATAGAATAGGTGTAATGCAAATTTATACTGTTTTTCTCCATACATTAGCTTTTGAGTTATTTAGTGAAAAATAAAGAACCTATAACTCGGAGGGTAATTTGCGCCCCTTTTAGCGGGCTCTATATGAGATAAAAAAGAATACGTCCTTTACTTTTACCCCAGGTACCTAAATTCAGGCGGTTATTCAGTTTGGTGGACAGCAATCTTCCTTATGGTTTTAGGTGATGAGGTATGGAATGATGTACCTAAGGGTACGGAAGATTTTAACATAGGATTCAGTGGCTCTCGAAATAAATAGGAGACAAAGGCCTATGCTATCAGCATCAAATGCAAATTCTGCTAAATCGCAACATTCCTTGAAAGGATAAGTGCAGTCAGACGCAGCGTGACCCTCACGATTGCCTGCTCCTTGGCACTGATCGTTTTCCAGTCGGAGTTGTCTAATCTGAAATATGACAATCTATAATCAATAATTGATTCAATAGAAGTGCTTCATGTATGAATGGGATGAACGGGAAGCAGTTACATATGGTGTCCCAAAGCCTAGAGAGAAGTCCACGCTATCCCTGCCTGGATTCCAGATAGTGCACCTACTCTGAAGCTCAATTAGATTTACAAGTAAACGTTACCCCCATGTCCGAGTTGCAATTGGCAAATTGCAACCCGGCATCCCAGAAGACGGATCCACAATTCATTTCAGGGTTGGAATTTTTCTTTGATGTAATCCCAATACTGAAATAGGATTGTGTGTTTTGTCAAGTTTGGGTCGCACCCACCTTTGTCAAAACACGTTTCGACTCTGGTCAGCTCTGTGGAAAGTTAATTCAATGATCTGATGGATTTGCAATTCATTGCTAAGAGAGACGTGTCGTTAGCGAATTGTACAAGGGGCACTTTAGCATTCAGCGTTTGTGGGATGTCGTGGTAGTGGGATGTAAATTGATTTGAGACTAATATTAACATCTGTAATAGTTCAGCGCGATGAGTGAATTTGTGGGAAGAAGTCTTTCTCATTCTTACGTAGTGCGAACAATGCCACAGGTATGCCGGATTGGTTTCATAAATTCGGTGGGTATATGTGCCAAAGGAACATTTTCTGAAATTCGTTCATGTCAGATGAAGTCAATAGCGCGATTTGTATCTAAAATTGTCACTGCAATGCAGGGCTCAATTTTAAGCTCTACATGAACTTTAGAGCTAAGTTTGTAAGCAGTAGTCCTATTGTTGTATGGTGGGTATATACGTTATTAGGGTTTGGTAGATAGAACTTTTTCGAGTGTTTTTCCTGAAGATCTTGAAAAGTGTAATAATTCTATATGTATAGCAGTAGATTTTTCTGGCCCTTTATCGGTATCGAAATCATTGTAATTTTGGAGATATTTGAGAATGGTTAATTAAACGTAAATTTAAGATATGGCTGAGGCTAGTACTGACTAGTAGCGATAGTGACAATAGTGTCTGTCTTGTGATTTTACCACAGTGTTTGGTGCGGTACTGTTCACTCTGGCTGGCTACAGTAGTTTATGCCAAAGCTGGTTATTGAGATCTATTGGATAATCGACGCAGAGGGAGTAGGGCCATGCCTGGAATATTACGGCAGTTGTTAATGTCTAAAAGGTAGTTATCCTCGTAGTTAGTGCCGGCTAGAGGTTAGTAGATGCGCTTCAAAACATAGGAGAAGACTGTAGCAGATGTACAGAACTAGCTATGCATATGTTGCAACATTGGAATAAAATTACGGATCGAGTATTTTGTTCTAAGACAGTTTACAGTTTAATCTATAATTTTTGTCCGCCTTGGTAGTCCAATTTTGAGTAAGCATTATTCAAGCAGGTTCATTTCAGGCGTCAAGCAGGGAACGGACTGTGTTGTTGAGGTGATATTTTGTTTGGATTTGCTAGTGGTGTCCATGTTTCTTCTGTATATATTTTATAATCTTGGTTTTTGCATTAGTTAGTCGGAAGGCAAAGGAATAGTATATTTTTATTGCTTTCAACTGTGCTATTTACTCAGTTCCTTGTGCCGGTAAAGTTCTGCATTATTATGTCAAACACTTCGGTTACATGTTTGTCTTAGTCTTCCATAGAAATGCTCCTTGTTGGTGTTCCTCCAGTTCCGGAATGCTTTGTAGAAAGAGGTTTGGACAGGATAGTGGCCGCTTTCAGCGGCAAGCGGTCGTTCGCAATGGGTATTCAATTCCCACCACATCTGTGAGGTGCAGAGTGAGTGAAGCTCTAATCAAATCCCGATAGATTATAGTGATTTCAGGATGGTCTATAGAAGAGGGAAAGCTTTTGGTTACCTAAGGAAATAGCTGTTTTATTGCTGACAGAAGTGTAGCTGTACCGAAGACCGTAGACCATAGACTACACCAACTAAATGGGCGAGTCAAGAACAATATTATAAAGATAGTACCTCGAGACATGAGATTTGAAATCCTGGTTTATAGCTGAAATTCAAGCGAGGTTCTGTCAATGAAGAAAACAATTAACTGCCACTTTTGTAAGGATTTGGGTTGTAGCGATAGTTCATAAGTAGATTTTATGATGGATAACATAATCGGAGAACCGAGATCGCTGTTACAGCATACAAGAACCTCAAGGAAAGGCGCTGTAACACAATTGACAATGGCCTTTATAATAAGTTTTCTAATACAAGTTCGGCAATGAGTCATGCACCTTAATCAAGCTACAATACTTATATAAGTCACAATGCCACAAGTTTGAAGACAATGTCAAAAGTAATACTCGTAGCTTTAGTAATATAAATATAACTGCTTGGTTTAGTTGGTTCTGAAATTGGTATTGTTAGATATTGATTTAAAAAGGTAGATTGTATTTTATGCAAATATTGGAAATAGGATTATTGTAGAATTATAATTAATTGTAGTTGCCTTTATTTAGTTAATTAAAATAATAGATTAATATATATATATCCTGGTACTTATATTCATTTCATTACAAATACGTAGTTATTTTAATTATAAAAATAAATTCAACCTGTCGAAGGCGTGAAGGTTTTATCATCAAGGTGCAGTCAATTATTTAAATCAGTTATCGATTATGTTTCATTACTAGTGAATTCCGACGTAAATTGAGGATTCGATAAAAAGTTACTGATACAAATTTTGCTAATTTTATTTTATTTAAATTTTACTCTCAAGCATCGCAGTCAATTATTAAAGCAATTAGTATACCGAAACATTTGACATAGAAATATTATTAGTGCTGAATACAGTTACAATTTATGTTCAATTATGCCAGATGGCGAGCACCTAATTTTGATATTTAGGCTCAGCTCAGCAAAATATAATTAATAAACTGTTCTACTATTAACTATGCTAAAACCAATGCGCGTTATTCCGTCACAATTAGATACGAAAGTATTTTATATTTAATTGAGATATACAGATCATATATATCATTAGACTGTATTTCTTTAAAAATTTTATGGAGAAATAAATTCTTAGGCAATTATAACAGTGTAACAAGCTGTTATACTATGTATAATTAGACCTCTAGGATGTTAATCCTTTACTTTGTGATGCACTAGAAGTAAGCAAAATAAGTATTAAATAACTGTTTGCTTTACAGTGTGTTCTATCCTTAATTGTTTAAAAAGTAAAATATTTATAATGAACATCTTTAGTAGTTGTTTATTTTCGCCGAATACAATTATTTTCATAAATCAAGAATTTTGATTCCAATGCATCTAATTAAATAAAAACTGAAAATTACCTAAGAGTACTAACATTATAAGGACGTTATATAGCGTACAAGTGGAACTAAAATGGTGTTTCAGTGGGAAAACGGAAAACAACAATTGCAGCTTTCTATCATGTTAATTTCTGTATAATAGAAATAGAAACACTTTCGAATCGAATAAAATGGCATACATCGCTTGAGATTTACTAGCAGATTTTAAAAAGCATTGGCCTTTAAATAATTTATTAGTAACAAAACTAAACGAGCGAATAATCTGCTTCAAGTAACCTACAAACTAATTTTTAGGATGATTAATCAAAAACCAATTGCTTAAGCTCGTAAACCACTTCAAGTATTTGTCGGTGACAGTTATAGAACTTGCTGTAGCGAACGACTTGCTGGTACAGCTGAAATAATTTTAATAAATGATAATCAGATTTGTAACATTGTAAATGCTATGTTTAATCGGTTATATCTAATTAAAAAAAAACTTCATTATATAATTTTTACAAAAAAAAACTCGTGCGATTTCCAATTTACTTTACGGTGATATGCAATTCCAATTCTATTCGTTTTTGCCTATTATTCATCCATGACCAAAAACCCTTGTTGTATTGGTGTTGATTACCCAGTTGCATTATTTGAAACCAACGAAATTCTATTTTTAGTCAAATTATTTAAATACTTGTCTGCGTTTTACAAAAATAGATGATTAATTATATCAGCCACCACACATTTAATAGTTGATACCAGGTACGCTTGAATTATATGCACTTTAGTTGGAGGTCAAATAAACTGTTATCTAGATTTTTAATTTGCAAAATAGTAATAGCATTGATCTTACATCAGCGAAAAGCGAGAACGTATATGTAGTGTTTATACTCGTGTACGAAAACAAACTAACTATACGTAGGTGTTATAGTTAACTAAATAAAAACAATTTGTAACTTGACGTTATACAATTGATATCTAATATTTTAGAGGTAAATTAATAATTCTATAATTTTTTCGTGATTAATGAGTCTAATTTCGAATACTTTGGTTTCTACTTCATATAGTGTTGGTGCTAGACCTCCTAGTTATCATTACATCTTGATATAACAAACAACTCTAAAATCAGATGGTTATAGGCATCTTTACAAGATTCCAATTTGCTGAATCGCCCAACTTTTCTGCGGTCAAGGATATTCATCTAGCCATGGTGCTCGATTAGATTCAAATAGCTGAGATGGTGCCCGTTTCGTGTTACGTAACCAATGGAAGACAACGAGTCCCTTACACCTTGCCTTTCACATATATCGGCTTACCGCCTGACTTGCTGCTTTGGGAATTGTCCTGCTTAGACTTCCTAAATTTTTAGATTGTCAGATCCATTCTTTCACTCACTTCTACAAATTTGTTCAACATTCATTGCATTTGGCTCATACTTTTAGTTACTAGTACTGCATAATCTGCATACATGAACACTTTTACATCTTCGCTGTCTATATTTATACCACTGAACTCCTCACGTGCACTTCTAACGCATTTATCCATAAATATATTAAAAAGCCAAAGACTTCACACATCTTTGTCTCACACCCTACTCAATTTCAAAATATTCACTAACCGTATAATTCACTCTCGCACAAGCTCGGATTCCGTAATACATTGCTTTTATTGCTTTTAGCAGTTCTCCTTTCACATCCTACTCTATTAGAGTTGTCCATAAGTTGTATCTATTCACACTATCATACGCTTTCTCTAAATCTACAAACGTGCAATACATGTTCCCATTAACATGCAAAAACTTCTCCGCCATTTGCTGCAAACTAAACATTTGACCTAGGCACCTTCGACTAGGTATGAACCCACACTATACATCTCGTACCTTCGTTTCAGTACGTATGCGAACCCTGTCAATAATAATTCTACCAAACACCTTCCCAGCTACACTCTATGGTTCTTGCTTCATACCTACCACCTTTGCCCTTGTAGAGAGGCACGATCATAGGACTCTCCCAGTCCTCTTGCACTGTTGCTAATTGACACAAGCACTAAATAGTTTGCACAACCATTCACCTAGTCGCATGCCGCCATACCTTTACAATTCATTTGTAACTTCATCTACTCCAGCAGGCTTCCCCTTTTTAAGGCTTTTATTGCATTTCGTACTTCTATGCACCTATACTCTCATAGTTCTTTTTATTTCAACATTTCCCACATTCAAACTTAACTCAGTGTTCCTGTTACCATACAGCCTTTTAAAATATTCTTTCCAACGTAATATTACTTTACTTTCATCCCACTCCATTGCATTGTCGCTATTCCGTAATCCCTATACTCCGTTCCTTACACCCTGCTTTGCATTCCTTGCCCACTTCCAAAATAATCTTTTATTACCGCCGTAATCATTTGCATTCTTACTTCGCCCTTCGCCCTAAGACGCTGTTTACTCTCCTTCACAGCTTCCTTTGTAAGCTTCTTTTTAATCTGATGCGCTTTCAGTAGCTCCACTCTGTTGTTCTCATCTTTAGTTGCAGTCATTCTCTTATATATTTCTTTCTTTTCATTTACTCAGATTCCTCTGACAGCATTCGCTTCTCTAGGTTTGGAACGTATTCCTCTCTAAAATTCCCCTCCTGTAATCTTTCCACTTTCACTTTAGCCTTTCTTGCAACTGCTTTCTTCTTGTATATCTATTTTCTACCAAAATAAGTTCATAATATTACAAGAAAATGATCCGTCCCACATTCGGAATCCCTCATCACTCGTATGTTCTTTACCAATTCACGTAACCTCTCATGATAAACGATTAAATCAATCATGCTTGTAGACTCTCCTCTTTCCCACGTATACAACTGGATATCGTTAAACCACGTATTCAATACAAACATGCCCTTTTCTAAGCATAACCCAACTAACGCTTCCCCATTCTCATTCGTTCTAGGATCGCCGTACCGGCCAATTGCAAGATCTATGTTTTCTCTACTTACTCCCACCCATCCATTAAAGTCGCCCAGTAAAATCTCTTCATCATTCACGTGACATGCATAAGTACCCATTCTAACTCTGTCCAAAAGGTTTCACATTCATCCTGGTTATCACCACACCGGAACCTAGCACGCTACAACCATTACTTTCCTGATGCCTATCTTCATTCGAACACAGAGTAGACAAGGAGACACCATTTCATGCTCCCTTTCGTGCGATTTAGCGAATTCGCTCAAAATAAATTTCAATCCCTTTAAACCGTGCGTCTAACTCTCCACTCCAGACCAGAAACATGGGTTTCCCTAATCCGTCTCTATCACTTCTTTGCCTTTCCACTTGGTTTCACTCTTACACAGCACATCTAGCGTTCTCTCTGTCTCTCTTATTTCATTCAAAATCTCGTATTTCTCTCCATACATACCTCTTACGTTCCACGTTCCCACTTTCCATTCCATGTCCTGGCGTTTATTCCAAAGCAGACCAATCTTTTTCAATATCAGCCGCCTACCATGGATTTGATTGTGCAAGAATTTTCTTTGGTTTCTTTTAGCAATATTTTTAAAGGTAGATCTGGTTGCTAGTCTAGATCGTACCCTATTTCGATGTAGCTTTCCCTACTTACGGAAGCGACACCATACGGGTTAGTGCTGACGTATTAAGCCTACGTACTACAATCGCAGCCCGAATCCCAGAATTACCATAGGCACGCCTAACGCTATTCTATACAGACTTAGCTCCATATCATGAATGGGTTACTCTGCAAGCTAGCACATAGGTACCCGTTCCGCGACTACTAGGAAGTATACTCAATGCACTGACACACTCAGCCATTAAATATACATTATATATTAATAATTTAAGTTTCGTTACACAATTAATCATCAAAATAATGTGTGAATATTGTAAACAGAATCTTGGACGACGATTTAAATGAATACGAAGCTAATTATCTATGAATTATTATTACGGGTTCATCAAAAGAAAAATCACATTTGGCGACTGTTCGGGCCAGTTTATTTTCATTTGAATCTATTTCGAATTTTTAGAATGATACTATTTAATTTATTATAATTTAATATGTTAGTTGAATTAATATGCTTCATGCTTTTGATCGTGCGCGTTTATACAACCCTTCACCCTTTATGCTGCTAGTTCTCGCGCCAAAACCCGGAGTAGATCAAGTGACGCCGATTGCCATGGTTCTCGTTTTTAGCCAATTTAATCAATTGTTATTTGAGGTGTGAGTATCGTTTCCCTCACCTTTCGTACCTATAACCAGTCATACTATGGATGCATCCCTCAAGCTAACAAGTAAATTCGTCAAGAACATTCAACAAAACTCTAGTTTAGTCTTAATATTAATTGTTGATTTTATGTACTCGCAGGTTGGATTTTCAAGTAAAGCTCTACTTTGTATCTCGCTAACATTTCGGCATTGCAATTTACTTGAACATTCATCCATTTAGTTTGCAATTTATATAAATATGTTTGTATTTTCCGTTTACTGCAACTGTAATAGTTTAACAAACACAAACCTACCAGCGGCTGGACTCTTCAGTGCGCTATACGTAAAAATATAGAAAATTAGCTTACAACTAATTTTACCGCAATTTGTCGAATACTACACAACGATTTTTCTTATGACTACTAGTCCAGATTTCTTACAGCATATTGTCTGTAAATATTAATTGACCTAATCTAGTTTGTATCCATACTAACTTTACTAAAAACTCATATCTGTAATATTTTTTGTTAATTGATTGTATGTTCAACTGTGTTAATTTGGAACACTGTTTATATTTAAAAATTCGTTATTATTTAGCCTTTATTTACAAAAGCAAGGTTAAGTGATACATCTTTTTTTCTATTTATGTTATTTCTTTGGCCGCAATTTAGAGGAAGCAGCTAGGAGCTGTAACCATATAAGGTCGCTCTGAAATGAAATTAGAAAATGCAAAATATGATGAAAACAGATTCATGAATATTAGTCTCTTTGCAACTATAATATTTCAGGGATAATAAGAGAGACGTGTTCTTAAACGTATTTCTAACTACAGAACTGTATTGGTGGTCCTCAACTTTGAGATTCCTCATGTAAAAGGTCTTTATTGCAGTGTACACACATTACAGCGAATGCCATTTTTGTTAAATTCGGTTCACAAGTTTTCCTAAATTTAATCACAAAAAACCGCACATTATTTACTACGTAATAATAAAACGTACATTTTCTGTTCGGAAATAGTAACGTGGAGATTGACAAAGTGTAGTAAAAGAAAACACCCTAATGATTGTTTATTACATTCATTATCTGCTATGACTGTGGTTAATGTGGTGTAGGCAGTTTGAAATAAAAGTAGTGTGTCATCTAAATTCTTGGATTTTTCACGATAAGCTTGGAAACATTTGGAAAAGGCGTACATAATAATTCGACATTATTAATTACTGATTTAAAAAGTTATCTATAAGTACAATACGAAATGGTCGGATAGAGTTTAGAGCTTAGTTTAACTAAATATCTCTATCGAGTTTGTTACATTATTTTCTAATGTAGCAAACTCGATATTTCAAACTGCCTGCACCACATTAAACACAATCATAGCAGACAATGAATGTAATAAGCAACCATTAGGGTGTTTTCTTTTATTGCACTTAGTCAATCTCCATGCTACTATTTTCTATAACCATCAATTGAAGTCTATAGCCCGAAACTACTTTCAACTCTTACAAGACATTACAGAGCTTTGGCAAATATCCCTGATGATAAAAAGTTCAACGTAGGGCTAATAGCTTTCAACCACAGAATTCACTCCAATCTAAAATATACCCCCTTCAAAATTTGATTTGGCCATATAGAGTAAAAACCCTTTTGCTTTTATTGATGATATATACCTGGTTACAAAGGGAAAAGGAAACACATTTTTTAAACATACAAAAAAACCAACGAGAAAAATGAAATAAATCGTGAAATTGCGTTTATTCAGTATGAGACACACATACAACTAAATTAACTAACAAAATAAAGAGAGGCTTCGCTTTGTGGAACCATATCTAACAAAAAAGATACATGAGCATAGTACTTATGACTTGCGACAAATTTCTTCCGGATAATTCATCCTTTAAGTGGATTTTTGTCCAGATAAGTTTAAAAAATAGCATATTCAAGTTATTTTTGTTCAACAATATAACCATTTCTCCATTACAAAATCGAAATTATGTGAACTCAAATTATCACGTAGCAATACTAAAACTTATAACCTGCCAATATTCTATTTAGATAGACCATAGCAATTAAAGTGGATACGCTGGTCAAAGTATCTAACGCTTATTCAGTCATCAATATTCAAAATGAATATTTAAACACATCCAAATCTTTGTCTACCGACGAAACGTAAATGAATATCCCGTCAATCTGAAAACTCCACTGCAACTCAACTTATTCTCAACAATTGAGGATAATTTAGCATAAAACCAAATAAGGTTAGCTAATAAAACCTTAGCCCGTAAAGATGAAATCTCTAACATATACAATCATCTAAAGCCCAGTGCTTTTATATCAGTAATCATATTTTAACAATCAACCTCATGTAAATTTATGTTAATTGAAAAACCATATTTAACAACTGTAAATTTAAATAAAAGCAACGAACATCTAATTGAACTTTCCGACCATTCAAATTAGTAAACTGCTAAAGTCAGGTAATGTATAATTTCTACATATGTGTACCGGGCTATTACTGAGCAATTACGACCCTAAATGTCCCAAATAGGGAACCCAATTTACACCTTCTTAGGTCGCTATTCCAATACAAAAACATACCTCTATACCTGATTTGTCATATTCTCAACTGTCAATAATTAAGTTGTAATATTTAAAGTACTACGATTATAATGAACTACTAGTAAAATTGGTATTGACCACAGCCATTGATCGGTGTGACGGACCTCAAAGTTCCATCGTTCGATTAATAAACTTCAGGGACCCTACTCAGAATCCATTGTAAAGGTGGCAGATTATCTTCTCATAGTAGTGCGATGGAACCAATTTGTACTAAAGGAAGATTCTTGAATCGCTGGGTTCTTCTCTAAAGTTAGAGAACCACCTCCATAATCCAAAGTTTTCAGAAAGATTAAATGAGTCATTGCATGTTTTGGTATAATGATAGCCTATTTTTGCTAACTCCATCATAATAAGGCTCTGATATAGAACACGATAGTTTGCCAATAATAAGATGGCCAGGTGCCAAAGTAGAAAGATCTGTTGGGTTGGAACTTATAGAAGAGACGGTTCCGGAGATTAAGACTACCTTAATCTTCAAAGTTTAGCATGGTGTTCCAAGAAGTATCTAAATCGTTAGCCATCCTTTTTCTAATAAAATTTTGTGCGAATCCTTGGGTATCCTACTCTTTTACCATCTATTTTACACTTTTCACATGCACAGCAACTGTTGAAAGAATTACATGAGTTGAATCTACTGCAAACTAAAATAAAGTGTTTGAGTATTTAGAGGAATACTTGTTGACATGGAGGTTTCTTGTTTACTCGTGTTATTTTGAGGAAAATTACGCGTACCTTCAATATTGTGATTATAACTTTTGCGAACTCTAAATAAGGTAAAGTGTGATGCTTTCGAAAATATATTTGACATGAGGAACATGAGTTGCATTTGCTCTTGTTGGAATGATAAATACAATAATTGCAAGTTTTTAAATGATTGACCTTGGTAATTCGTGGAGGTGTGGTTAATTCTAAAAATTGTGCACAGTTATTGACTGAATGGTTACCCTTACAATTTGGGCAGTAGATTTTGTTTTCAGTTAAAACAAACGACCATTGAGCGTCTTTTCATTTGAACGTCTTATGATTGTGAGAAATTAATTCCGATTTTTGCTTACTATTTTTATCACAAATATTACTTCCTTCGTTCACATCTAGCTGATAACTCTATTCTTTAAGGAAACCCTTTATTTGTTCAATAATGGTAATTTGCTTAGGTTTAAAGCTAGCTAAATATTTGGGCGATTTGGTATCAGGTTTAGTTGTAAAATTTCATACAAAAAATGATTTCTTTATAATGACCGTAGACTATTGAATTTTTCAAGGCGGTAATATGTTTATTTAATTCGGTATAAAGAATCAAGCAGAAAAAGTTTAACCACAAGTCTGACAACTGCCAGACTGAACTTTATAAAAAAAATTTCTAACAACTTATATAAATATATATGTGAAAATTTGTCGTTGGCTGACAATGGTTTTGGTAACTCAGTGCGATAGCGCTTTTCTATTGAATAAGGGGTTCCAAGTTCAATTTTCGCCTATGTTAAACTTTCACACATACACACACACACACACATACACATACACATACACACACACACACACACACACACACACACACACACACACACACACACACACACACACACACACACGCGCGCGCGCGCGCACACAC
>JAHWXV010161267.1:0-14835 GCA_024586415.1 Phrixothrix hirtus
CATATATATATATATATATATATATATATATATATATATATATATATATATATATAACGATACAACTTGGTAGACACATAATTTTGAAAATATTAACGATATTGAGCTAAAATTTTCGTTAGTTCAGATTTCTAGATATCTAAAAGCTTGGTGTATTTCTCTATTTTGTAAACGTCCAACTTTCAAGTACAAAAACGTTTAATTTGCAGCCAAAAAAATGACCCAGTTTGATAACATATCGTATTAGATTAAATTAGGGAAGTAAGTTATAATGGAAACGGTCTTTGTAGTATTCAAAGCATGTGCCATGATTTTCTTTTTTATAAATAAAATTCACTATTAACTGACTAAACTTATTAGGTTCATTTCGGTGGTGAAAATGAACACAATCTATTGAAAAATTCCCATGAATTTGAAAAATAATAAGCTTGACTGATTCACGTTAAATAAAATATAAATACATATGTACTTACTATTTTTTACGCGCAAACAAATAATAGCATTGATACCGCCAGCTTTACCTTCAAATGCATTAGCTTTACGCCTGTAAACAAGTTAATAAATGCTGTATTGCTGCATCACATTCCTCATCATTTCCGAACATTGCTGACAATACTAACGCATTACCGGGCATGCACATTATCGGGCATTTCTGGTATTGCCCATGCATTTATAAAGAATTTTTGTGCATTGCCGCATTGTTTAGTGAATTTCCAAACATTTTCTTCAAATATGTACACCTATTGCCGAAGTAGTTCCCCCTCGAATTTGGCCTAATTTACATTCTTGGTTTAGTGCATTTTGACTAGACTCAATTTCTTTCTATAATTTAGTCTGACTTAATTGAAGTTCCTGTTATAACGCATTTTGTCTTGATTTATTTTTATTTTGTATTTTATTTTAATTTGCGTTAACTGACACCATTTCCGCTTTTAATTTGTTGGCGATTTATTTTGGTTGGTATTAATCGCTGCCATTTCCTATTTTAATTTGTTTGTAACGTGTTGCAACTTACTTGGATTTCATTCTATTTTTTCTTTGCTGGAATCCATTCTGTCCATCTTTTGCAACATTTACCTCAGCGACCCCATATTTCTTTCCGCTATTCCTTACATTGCCAAATATAACAATTAACACTATATTTTAATTATAAATTTCCCGTGTGTTAATAGTTTCAATTTCAAATTCGACGCCTGACTCCAAGTAACGAAACTAGTTAATTATTTAAAAAGTCATTATTTATATCCACTAAATTATAATTAATTATCTACACATATTTACTGAAATATTTATATTACAGTATGCCAATAATAAACGTTTATACTTCTATTTATTTGTAACAACTACTTCATACGACTAAATTCTTAGAAATACTAAACTAAAGGAATTTAAATTACATTTATATAATAAGGAAATATTTTTTGAATAATTAGGTAAAATCAAGAATTAAAATTAGTCATAACGCCTAGTGTAATAAATTGCAATGCCATGGCTCATTGCTGGGGCCTTGAATTTATTTAGATATGAGTTGATGTAATGAGTCATTAATGATTAAATCATTTATCTTAGTTCGACGTGACACTCTGGAATGTTGTATGGAAAGTTCTGGGATCTTCCACAAAATTATAAAGGTTTCTAATTTTCCCACAATACATTCTATTTTAAGTTTAGTATGTAGCGCTTCATTTGGTAGACTGACTTTTGTATCGAGAAATTTAATTTTATGCTTAGAACCTAAAATTATATATTTTTCTGTATAAAGACGAGTTAGATAAATTCATACAGATTAATCGTCAACAAAAAAAATAGAACAAAATAAAACAGAGCTAAAAACTTCTTTTTGAGGATCTAAATAAAATATTTAAACAAATCATTTAATTATCACGAATTAACCTGTATTACTCGAAAAATATCGCCCTCAAGCTACAATTGAAAATATATTTAGGTTTTTTCTATTTACAATTTTATTTATAAATACCAATAAGTAGGTTATTAAATTCCTAAATAAGTAATTAACTCATACTAAATAAAATTTACAAAAGTACTACAGAACGCAAGCATATATAAGTGGGATGTTTAATTTAATCCTGATTTAATGAATACAACTTTTTATAATTACAGAGCATTTAAAACAAGTCCAAAATAAAATTCATTAATTAAACTGAACTCCTCGTAATTTCCGTTTAATCGGCTAAGCCATTCACCGCCTCTTTCTTATAGGAAGTTAACAGCACACTAAAAATACATTACGGTTTAAGCAACTACTGCCAAATTGCCAATTTCTTTCGTGATTTTGCTTTTCATTTCGTAATAATTTCTTTCTAAATTATATTTTTATCTTTAAAAATTACAATAAAAATGAATTGCTGTGATAATTATTATATAACTTAAATTTGAATTTTGTGTGATTTTGTAATTATCACCAATTAACACCATACGTTCACCATATTTTTAAACAAATAACTACGATAATTGGGAATCTCATTACTGCAGAATCTGACAGGTATTAAAACGTTTTATCGAGACCATTATAAGTATTCGTAGATACTAGATTGATGATTAAATGTCGCACCCAAATACGATCAACACACATTCAATTTAAGATGTGAGACATTAAGAAAGTAAATTTTATTTACCAATCCATATTTTGATGTCATTTTCGAATTTTTAGTAATAGCAGTTTCCGAGTCGTTGCGCTACGCGAGTTTGTTTTAAATGACAATGTAGTTCATGTTGAGTATAACTACGTAGGAAGGCTTTCTCTGAATGCCATAATCTATCATAATTAGGATATTATATGACTAAATTTTAAACAAAAATCGAAATAAAGGTAAATATTCTTATCCTGATTGCATCGTTATGTTACAAAAGAATAACAAGTTAAAGCAGATTTATAAATTGTTCCCCGTATTCTCTATTGTCAACAAGTTAAAGGGCAAAGCTATGAATATCTCCTCTAATTTATTATTTATCTTCTATACAAGAATAAAGTAAAAACAAATATATATTTTTTACACCTATTTTGAAGTTTTTTCAAATTATGCAATAGAGTGTCATATTCAGAAAAAAATCTAATGGTTTCCTTACAAATAAATTCAAACGTTTCTTTGATAAAGACTTATTCTCATCCTCTAACGAAAACTAAGCATAACGAAAATTGTTTTTCGGTTAAACAGTGGGGTATTCTATATAGTCAATTCAAAAAGCAACACATTGGGTGCTCAACGGCAAGAAACCCAACTATTGTTCCATACAAGTAAGCGGGAAGGTATAATTGGACGTTGCTTCATTATTCACTTCTTTTGATAGGAATTTTAATATGCCATACATAACTGTAATTGTGTTTATTTCATCTAATTGCATAATCTTAACTGGCTCCGTATTTCATAAGAATTAGGGTGTTTATGAATTTATTGCTTGATATGCCATATACCATACTCTCGTTCAAAGCTGTAAGCGAAACTGCGGTATTTGACATTATCAATGGAATTAAAACAAAAGCAGTTAGGGATGACGGAATAAGCATTGATTTAACCAAACTTTCTTGCACAGTTATATTACCGCATATTACGCATATTATTAATTTTTGTTTAATCCATGGTGTATTTCCGTTGGTTTTGTAGCAAGCTCTATTGACTCCTGTACCTAAAAAAACAATTACTGTAAGCTTATCAGATCTTAGACCAATTAGAATTCTACCTGATTTGTCTAAGGTTATCTAAAGAATCGTAAATATTCAGTTATTACAGTGCTTGCATCATAATAACATTTTTCCAGCGTTGCAACCTGGGTTCAGAGCAGGCCACAGTTGCACCACGGCTTTACTTAACATAACGGATGATATTTTTAGGTCAATAGACGATAGAAATATGGTTATTATGCCTTTCTGGATTATTCTAAAGCTTTCGATATGATAAATCACGAACTTTTAATATCAATTCTTCATCATATTGGTATCGATAAAGAAGCTGAATATTTATTTCAAAATTATCTTGCTGTCTTGCTAATAACGATCTTTCTCAAAGTCGAGGTGTAACTTGTGGCGTACTACAGGGCTCGATTCTGGGTCCTACTTTATTTGCTATTTATACTTCTTTACAGAGTAATCAAGCATTGCAAATTTCATTTTTACATAGACGATGCAGCTCTACCCCACTTTCGAACCTGATAATGTTGAATTTGCTTCACAATGTGTTAACGAAGATTTGGAAAAACTAGTATCATTTTCAGAGGACCATTGTTTAAAAATCAACAGTAGCAAATCAAATATTATGGTTTTTGGAAATCGTAGACTTAGGTCACATATCATATCTGAACTTAAAATATATATCAATGGAGCAAGGTTGAGCTGTGTGGAGTCTGTAAAAAATTTAGGACTTCATACTGATAGTAATCTACCTTTTAAGAAGCATGTAAGTAAATTAATTCAGCAGGCATTTTACAATCTTAGAATTTTATATAGTAATAAAGATATCCTCAATAAAAGTTTAAAAGTTCAATTATGCGATTCACTGGTACTCACACGTTTTCATTATTGTGATAAGATATACAGCAACTGCTTAGATACGGCAGATATTAATAGAATGCAGAGAGTACAAAATTCATGCCTTTGATTTATTCATGGTATTAAAAGGAGGAGCTATATCCCATAAACACGCAGAAACAGATTTTTAACTATGAAAAACAGGAGAGTCTTTTATAAGACTTGCCTTTATTTCAATAATATCAACAAAAGAATGCCGACGTACCTTTGCTCGCGTTTAAAATTTCGCACTGATGTTCATACTCTAAATCTTAGATTTAAGGGTATGTTAACTCCTCCAATGCACAGAACCACTTCGTATCGAAGATCGTTTTCTTTTAATATTACAAATTTATTTAATAGTGGACTTTGTGATTTTAGTGCAGCCTCTGTGAAAATTTTTAAGAATAAAACTAAATCAGTACTACAGCTAAAACAACAAAGCAAACAATAAAACATTTTTTTCTGTAAAATACTAATATTTCTCTTCCTTTTTCAAGTATTAAACTTTCTCTAGGGTGTTATCACAATCTATCATATTCTTATGGTATGCAAGGTTTATAAACAACTCAGTGCATGCCATATAGCCTCTTTTTAAGATACACTTATGCATTTAAATTTTTTTTTAATTCTTTAGTTATCTAATTATTCATTTACCTTGTATCATATTTGTGGCTATTAAACTATATTATTGTTATATTATTATTATATATTTTAATAGTTTTTAGTATAGGACAATCTTCGAATACTTACACCCTATTCCCTTAACCCTTCGATGATAACAGTCTCTTAACAAAATCATGTTAGGCATAGTGATTTGATAATTCTACCTGCTACTTTTTTAAGTTATGCGCAACTCAAAGTCAAACTATGCTTTTGACACAAAATCATTCACAAGAATTGTGCGTACGGTAGTGTATTCCTAATGAAAACAGGGAATGGACGTGAAGATTGATTTATTGGAATAAATAGTTCTCTTTAATAGCTCCTCATTGTCTTCCATTTCTAATTGAAATCGGAGAGAAGGAAAGATACACGGAAGCATCTAATTTCTTGACTTAAAGTTGTGAATCGATTTAGTTTTGTACGACTTGCTAGAAAGTTAAAAACTGAAGCAGTTTTTATAATTTAACTGTGCCTGTAATACTGTTCGGACAGATAACCTGATTCATAAACTTTATAATGCAATATCGTGTGGGGGGTGCATAAGTTATTAGAAAATATGCTTTCCGAACTGTGTTTAGTCTTTGTAGCAAAAACTTTAAAAAATTAAATAATAGTATTCCTTAAGGTTCTGTTTTGGCGTCCATCTATTTCAATTTCTACATATTATATCTGTATCAAGAGGACGTAAATTCATTTATCCAGATGATAGCTTTATTTGTCCAAATGATGGATTTGACTGATATAGAAATTGACCTTAACGAAGATTTAAAATTTTTATTTGAATATCTTAAGGAACAGCGACTCTGTTCTGGTACCTAAAAAACTATCGTTCTTGTTTTCATTTAAACAATCTTCAAAAGAATTGGTACCTTAAGAATTCAAATGAATCATACTTTAATAGATCATAAATTCAATCCAACATATACTAGTGTTTGGATTATTCGTTGTTATATTATTAACATTGAGATTTTAAGACAAAAATTGAAAACACACCATAACATAATACAAAAATTAGCTGAAATAGGCTGGTGGTGCATCGATGTAGAAGAACTACGTATTTCTGGATTAACATCAACTTTTTTGCTGCAGAGCATTGATATCCAATCTGGACGAATTCAGTTTTAAGTAGGAAAAACTGTTTCTTACAATCAGTTAAGTACAACCATATGAGTTATTTCTGCAACTCTTAAGTCAACACCTGATCCTTGATTGCCACCCCTTTCCAACGTTGTTCCTTCACAAATTTGTTGAAATAGGACACATTTATTAAGTCGCCAGATAGTTAGTTACCACCAATTAAGCGACTGAAATCACGCAATACCTATTTAGCGTAAAGACTTCTCTGGAAATTTTTTACAAAACTTGTCTTGGAAACAAGAATACCCTTCTACTGTTTTAACGAAAAATTAATAGGAAACGCTAACAAAACTATACCTGAATTTAATCAACTAAGAAAAATTGAGTCTAAATTAAATCGGATTCTATTATACCGCTGGAATGTAACACGTAGCCCAGAATATCATTGTAAAAAAGACACTGGAAGGATAAATAAATTATAAACGATTTCCTTTTTACTAGGTTTGATTGCGATTCATTGGTATCCAAAAGATTACAGCAGGTTTCGTTAACTGATTGCACTAGACACACTAAAACAATTAGAGCTCTCTAGTTTTTGATTACCTTTTCAATATTTTCATATGTAAAATATAAATAATACGGCTTTTGCTTGAACAGAATTTTAAACCTATTTTAACCATTTGTAAAAGAAATTCCCTAATTTATTAACTGCGGCAAACATAAATTTTTCAATTTGAAGTAATTTGTCATAGCAATATGCCTTTCAGTGTGTCCTAGAAATCTGCTAGTTGCTGCATTTCATCATTACCAAATTCATAAGTTGAGGTATCGTAGCAATTTGTTTTCTAAATCCAGTACTCGTCAGTAATTCAGGATTTTTAGCGCCACACCTAAAAGCAAATTTTCTGATTATAGATGAACCATTCATACAATGGTGTGTTGATCCAGGATTTGCAAAAATATACGGATTTGAAATCGACACAATATCAGTTGTTCTTCGTATTTTTAACAGTATGTTCATAAAAGTTTGCATCCATTTGGTAAACAGGATTGGCGCAAGTTTGCTGCCCTCTCCAGAAACAATAACGTGTTTAAGAGTTACACTTACTGCTTTCTCGAATTCAAAAAGTGAGCTTAGGCTTTCTTCTATATTTGTCAATGCAAAAGTCCTCTAGTGTATCTGCATGTTTAAAAATTGTGTTTCGCCTATGCGTTTCCTGTTAAATACTAGAACAATTTCTAAAGCTTGCAATTATTTGAAATATCTTATTTTTTCTTTAATTTTTCAAATGTTTCACTAGCTGTTATTGTTATGTAATTATTAAAAGCCAAACCATCTTGAGTCAGAGGCAGCAACTTCGGTCTATGATATTTATGTTCATTAAGAACTTCATTTGCCAAACCTGATATATTATTGACCAATTATTTTGTATTACATCTCTTATTTTTGTAAGACTTCTTATGTCTTTCTTCTTTTCTAACTGTGCAAACAAAAGATTGTTAGTTACGAACACCTTTTTAGCTACATAACAAAGGTATTTTAAATTTTTACCCATATGAAGAGCTAACGGTGAAGCGTTAAATGTTCTTGAGTTGCAATCATAAACACCTATTACGTTGGATGCAGCTGTTACGCTGTTATACATTGTAGGCTTTAGTATTTCTATCAAACCATTGATTGTGCTTCTTTGCATAGCAAATTTGAGTCTTGCCATTTCACGAATCTTATTGAAAACTCCGGGTTCCATTGTATCAAATACTTTCGTCTTAATGCGAGGTTTATTCAGAAAATTCCTAAGCAAACCTGTAGCAGCCAGAAAAATTTGAATTTCAGAAAGATTTTGTATCTGTGGTCCCTTTTTTAATGTAGTGCCTCTAAATTTACAAATCCGATTGTGTCTCCATAAATAACTTTTTCTGAAATAACCCAAGCAGTACTTACACGGTGCATAGTCCTTATCATTTATTTCACATTTGTTACCATTTAGCGTTTTTGTTATTCTAACAGGTCTGAGAATATTTCTTCCCTGTTTCAGGACTATCCGAAATCAGTTGTAATCGCATGTAACCAGTTAAACTATATGTAGGTACGTCCAGAACTTTAATTTCAAATGATAGGATCTTCACCTGAAATTTAGTTCAAGAGTAAGAAGAAAAATACCTGGAAAAAATAACTCCCCTCGATGAAAGTAGGTATTTTACGTGATGTAACCTTTTAATAGGTATTGTTGCGGATTCTTCAATAGCAGGAACCTTTCCCTGGAAATTTTTCTTTCCGCTCCGAAGTCTGGCCTTCTTGTGGAAGTGCATATGACCTGGAAGTTATTCTACGTAGGACCGCGTTGTTTGACGTTAAATATTGAACGATTACTGCTATAAAAAATCGTTGTTGTAGGATATAAATACCGTCGAATAGAAACTTGATTCGTGGAATGAGTACAACTAATTTAATTAATAAAAGTAAATGGTTGAAATTTATTGATATACATACACTAAACACAATTATAACGCTATTCAAAAATGAAAACTTGAACATAAAGTAAAAAACTGACCATTTTTTCGTGATTAAATAGTGTTATGATTGTGTTCAGTATGTATTGTTAATAAATTTCAACTTTTACGTTTATTAATTCAATTGTACTCAATCCACGAATCGAGTTTGTATCGACGGCGTTCATATCCTACAACAACGATTTTCGCAACTATAATCGTTCAATATTCAACGTCAAACGACGTGGTCCTTCGTAGCATAACGTCCAGGTCATATGCGCTTCCACAGACAAGGCCAGGCTACGGAGCGGAGAGAAGAATTTCCAGGCCAAGGTTCCGGCTTTTGTAGAATCCGCAACGTTGGTCCTTAACGAGCCGAATAGTCATTCGACAGCCATAACAGATTGGCAACCTAGTGGTATACAACGCCATCCTGTAGATAAGAACCGACGACATCTTCATAGCTAAATCAGAAAGTGAGTCTATTTACGTACATACATTCCCTTTAAATCAATCTGAACTACAATTCATTTATTTGCATGTACGTATACGTATATAATCACTAATATTAAGTTTCAAAGATTGTAATTTATTTGCATTTAAAAACGTGACAGTTTATTGACATTTTGTGCTCCTGATTTCGCAAATAAATATAAGCAATTGGCGTAATATACGTATTGTTTTCAATGCGGTTCGAAATGTATTTCATTCTTATACAATAATTACATACAAACATAACTCTACCTTGATAAAAGCGCAATTATTTCAATTGCAAAGAGATGTGTTAAAACATCTAAACACAAAGCTTGCATTTTGCAACAATTTATTCATATTCATCCCGCATGGACTCTGTGCATGCAGAAACCAAAACATTTTCAGTTTAACTCATATTTAAGGGAACCATATACGTCTATTCATTAGATTAAATTAAATCTATAAACCTTAAATATGTCTGACATTAATCAATTAAAACGCAAAAGAGCCTCCCTAAAGGCCAAAGTAATTGTATTTTCTAAATATTTAGAAACTTTAAACTCACTTGGAAGGCTTGATAATTATTAGCTTTTCGAATTTAAAGGAAGATATGACGACCTTATCAAAATCAATGATACCTTTGCTCAAATCCAAGAGGAAATTGAATCCGTATAGGATAACATTGAATCAGAATTTCTCACAGCTGAGAAATTCAATAATAATTACTACGAACTCTGCGTTAAATCAGATCTTTCTTAAATAGTTTAGGTAATGCAGAGAGCATTTTGGTTCAAAATTCCAGTAGTACTAAAAATGCTGCTACGCCGCCGAATAACGATTCATATACGAGTGCTTCATCGAAAATTAGACTTCCCGTAATCGAGCTTGCTAAGTTCGACGGTACTCCATCAAAGTGGATTGAGTTCAGAGATATCTTTCGTACTTTGATTCATGATGATAGTGACTTAACTAACATGGCTAAATTTCATTATCTCTAGGCCAGTTTAATTGGAACTGCGGCTGAAGTTATCAAAACTCAGACATTGTCGTCTAACAATTATGAAACCGCATGGTCAGCGCTTTGTAAACGCTTTGAAAACAAGCGTAACTTAATTAAAAATCGCATAAATAGTTTATTCTCCTGAAAGATACATATCTAAGTCCTTAATAGTCAATAACTCTGCTTGCAGTTATTGCCGCATGAATCATTTTATATATCGGTGTGCTCAATTTGCTAAATTAACGACACCTGACAGAATTGCTAAGGTCAATCAGCTCGATCTTTACAAGAATTGCTTATATAAGGGTCACAAAACTAAAGATTGTCGATCCAAGTATTCACGCCGAATGTGAAAACTAAGGCATAACACTTTATTGCAATTGAACGTAAGTGATAAGCCTAATCCGGCAACCAATCATGATTCAGATGTTTCAAGATTGACTATGCCTAATTCTTCTACAGTGGAAAACTTAACAATTTCTTCATTTGTTTCAAACCACACAAACGTCCTTCAGTCAACAGCCTTGGTGAACATCAGAGATCAACAAGGAAATCTGCATTGTGTTCGTGTTCTGTTGGATTCCGGATCTTAGAGCAACTTCATTACAACAGAATTCGCACAAAGGCTCAAGTTGCTACACAATAAACTCAACATCCAAGTTAAGGGTTTGAGTAGCTACACTTCAAGTGTACATTCTGAATGCAAAGTCTTCATTCTAGATGTAACTTATTCAATTTAAAAACCGTTTGCCTCGTAATCGACAAGATTACAGATAATATTCCAAGTTTGCAATTAGACGCCTCTTTACTTCGCGTAACTTCATGCATTGAATTAGCTGATCCCGAGTTCTTTATACCAAATAAAGTTGACATCCTATTAGGAGCTAATAATTTCTATGATGTCCTATGTACAAGGAAAATTTCTTTGGGACGAAGAAATCCCAAAATACAAGAAAAACCTTTCGGCTGGGTACTAGCGGGACACCTCTAATAAAGGTCAATACAAACCCATCACTTTGATGCAAATAATGTTCATTGTAATCTTTATTTTTTTTCTGAAGCCATTCAGAACCAACTTGCCAAGTTTTGGGAACTGGAGGAAACCCAAATCAATCGCCAATTCTCAGTCGAAGAGTTGGAATGTGAGACACATTTCATCAATAACACTCGTAGAGATTTCACTGGCAGACTCATTGTCCGAATACCAATGAAAGAGGATCCTTCTAAACTAGGTGAATCTTTCAATTTTGAAAACTTAGAACGTAAGTTAAATTCTAACCATCCTTTACGAGACCAATACGCAGGATTCATCCGTGAATACATTGATCTTAGTCACATGTTAGTGGTTTCAAGGTCTGATAGTGAGATCTCTTATTTCTTGCCACATCACAGTGTTTTGAAAGAGGAAAGCGTTTCTACAAAACTTCGCGTTGTCTTCAACGCCTCAGCCCCTATCACACAACTGGGGTTTCATTGAATGACCTACAGATGGTAGAACCCACGCTACAATGTGATCTACTTTCTATTTTAATAAGTTTTAGGTTATACATCTACGTCATTTCTGCTGACATTGAGAAAATGTACAGACAGCTTATTAGTTTGTCCAACTTAAAGGTTTCTCCAGAGGATTTTATGGAGACACCGCCCTAACGACGAGCTTTTAACGTTCAACTTAAATACTTTACCTTATGATACTGCTTCAGCAAGCTACTTAGCAATCAGATGTCTTTATCAACTTGGCATTGATTGCAAGGAAACTGACCCCATTTTTTCTCGAATGATATATACCAAGATTTCTATGTTGATGATCTTTTGAGTGGTACTAACAATCTGTCAGAGGCTCAACAGATATGCCCTAAATTATCTAACATTCTAGAAGATGGGTGCTTCCCCATGAGAAAATGGATATCCAATGATTCTCGTGTTCTAAAGGATATCAATCCTAATAAAATTCATCCTCAATGATTACAATTTGGCTCACATGACCAAACCAAAGCTCTTGGCCTCTCATTGTGCTTAAAACTTGATTCCTTACTTTATCAGATCACTCCTTCCGACAAAAGCAATATTAGTAAGACGACAATCTTATCTGAAACTGCGCAAATTGTTGACCCTCTTGGGCTATTAAGTCCTTGTATAGTCACAGCCAAGATGATCTTGTAACAACTTTGATTGCAAAGATTAGCCTGGGATGGTCCTATTCCCATGATATGGCGCTGAAATGGATTCAATTTCGAGCAGATCCCATCAAACTTAGTAGTTTGAAAGTACCAAGGCATGTGCTCCCTACTGATCCCATGAAGATCGAAATTCATGGCTTTTCTTACGCTAGTACGCTAGCATACGGAGCATGCATTTATATACGTTCAATAAACGTTAAAGGTAACATCACTTGTTGAGGAAATCTTACTTTCACGGCTGGTCAATACAGTCACACCAGCTGTCAGGTCGCAAATACGTAAACTTTATTTGTGGACTGATTCCAATGTTGTACTTGGGTGGTTGAAGACTTCTCCACATCGAATGAAGACATTTATTATACACATAGTTTCAGAAATTCAAACTAGCACTCAGTATTCCCAGTGGAATTATATTTCTACGAAATACAATCATGCTGACCTAATATCAAGAGGTCTTGCTCCTTTAGCTATCATCGGCAACCATCTTTGGTGGCACGGACCTGACTTTCTTCGTCAGCCATCTTTTTCAATTTCGAATACCTTTATACCTTCCAAGCATTTACCTGAACTGAAAGTTCACATTTTCATTTTTAGACAATGTTATAATTGTGTTTAGTGTATGTATATCAATAAATTTCAACCATTTACTTTTATTAATTAAATTACTTGTACTTATTCCACGAACCGAATTTCTATAGATGGAGTTCATATCCTACAACAATGATTTTCATAGTTATAATCGTTCAATATTCAACGTTAAACGACGTGGTCCTTCGTAGTATAGCATCCAGGTCATATGAACTTCCATAGAGAAGGCCATGCCTCGGAGCAGAAAGAAGAAATTCCAGACAAAGATTCCTGCTGTTGTAGAATTCGCAACAGGTATGTAGATACATCCTGGGTCTAATTTTAAGTAATTTCACCTACTATTTGGTGCAAGAGTGAGGAAATTAACCTGGACAAAGCAATCTCACTAGGTGAAATCAGGAGATGTATCTATGATTTTTAATTACAGAATTTTCACTCACCCATTGGTGCCATAACAACGCAAAAGACCTGGATAAGATATCCCCATAAGATAAAGTTACGGTTCAATCATCTGATGTAACCAGGGAAGTGATATGTAGGTGCATCCAGAATTTTATTTTAAATAATAGGGATTTCAACCGCCATTTGATACAAGAGTAAGGAAAAAAACCTGCACAAAGAAACCTCACCAGGTCAAGCCGCAAGTCTTATATGACGTAATCATTTAATAGGTGTCACGGTATAACCAGAATTTAATTTTAAAATATAGGGGATGAACTTACAAAAAAGAACCTCACTGGGTGAAAATACAAGACTTTCGTATGATGTAATCAGTTAATGGAATTAGCTGTAAGGTTATGGATACCAACAAATTTACAATCAAACCTAGAAAAAGGGAAATCGTTTACAATATATGATCTATAATTCGTTTTAAATCTGTTTACCTCTAGAACAACTCTCTGAAGATGTACAAGAATCTCAAAATAAAGATAATAACCTTTTGATTATACCATGCAAGAAACTGTTCTACAAAGGAAGACACTTTTTTAGACACTTTTCTGTATACAACTGATCCATTTATTACCGGTTTAAGAATGTGTGCATCGAAAGATACTATCGAACTTGACGAAGTACCAACCAATTATTACTAAATTAAATAGCAAATACTAATACCTAATAAAAATAGGTTATGGTGTTACTTTTTGATTTGAAGGTGTTTACATAAAAATATTACGTTTTTATATTTTCACGTAGTTGTTTTAAAAATAAGTTCGATTTTATTAATGCGTATTCAATATTTCTTATGTTCTTAAATGATTCTCATAATTTTGCAATATTACTTATGATGTATTGGTCTTATGTAAATTATTATTATAATTATATCATTATTATTTTTAACCTTATACATGGCTTTACATATGACCCAAAATGGGCTAATTTGCACATGTCGTTCATGATATAGATCTTTGATGAAGGAACTGTTAGTAATTTAGAAACAGCTTATGAAGAATTGTTATAAGATCAATTTATATCACCGTTTTTCACGGGCGAATTAATATTTGAAGGGAGCTAGTTGTAATATTATAAAAATTGATATCTACTCAATTTATCTTGTCGCTGTCGAAAGAATGAAATCGACCTTGCATTACAATTTATTTATAATTTACTACCAATTTCCCCTTTTCACTTTGAACAGCCAATATATTTGAATTAGTCGTAATATTAAGGCAGGCCAGCTGTAACATCCTATTTGGGTTGGTAACAGACTTTGCTTAAAAATACTTTTCGGCGGCAAGATGAACGTTACTTAAATGCTTGGGTAGCTTTTATACAGTCGGAGGAGGGAGGTTCAATTGGTGGTCTCTTGCAGCGTTGTTTCTCTGTGAACAAAATTAATG
>JAHWXV010161274.1:0-10539 GCA_024586415.1 Phrixothrix hirtus
ACACACACAGATAGACAGACCAATTTTTAAAAACATGTTTTTCGGACTCAGGGGGGCCCAAAACGTGTATTTACACTAAAATATCGACATCGAAAATTTTGGACCAAAACTAATTTCTCTATACTATATTTCATATAGGTAAGAGAAAGTAAAAATTAATAATATGTGATTATTGGATTTTGGGTTACCTAATCTAGTGTAGAGAAGCTTTAAGTTAAAGTAATAAATCTAATAACTGGTATACCCTTAAAGCGCACTTTGCGCTCCCGCTAGGCAAGAAATACCCAAACATTAAGAAGGTAAAAATGTTAGATGCTTGTTCTGAGTGATCCTACCGATCTCATCTACAATACTTCAACGGATTAATTTTCAAGCATCAGGTTAAATATTATAACAAGATCCACTGCAAGGAGTGATTAAATACCCCTCCCCGATCAACGGTTGAGTGTAGGTTTGGGATCCTCATTTTTGGAAACCTCTCTAAAATTAAATTAATTAAAGTATGTATTATAAGCATGATATGCTCTAAGAATCTTTAAAATAAGCTCGACTATTACGTCAAATCCCTTTGTGTTAAAGTGTAAATCCTATTTTTAATCTTGGTACTCTATTACCTTGCTTAACTAGTTGAATTCAGATTAAGAAATAACTGACGGGATGTTTTCAATAGTTATTATTCTGTCTAGTCTTGTAAAAGTACCCTCGTTTAACATCAAAATCGCGATTATAAAAACTGATAGAGTTTTGCGCGTTTGAATGTTATTAATATTTAAGTAAAAAGATTTTTAGTGTTCGCAGAGTACGGGAAACATTTAATAATTAAAATAATTATATATATATATGAATGTTTGTAAATCCAGTAGCATACCTAATTAGAATTAGACTGCGGGAGGGGTTACGCGAATTATCGCGGTTGTGAATGCTTTCCGAAGTTGGTTCAGCGACAGGCACCACGGGCGGTCTACCCTGGCATTTCCTAAGCCAAGGATGCCTCCAGAAGCTCCGACTTTCCTAGCCTCCCAGCTAGAAACCTCATCGTCACTAGTTCGGCGATTACTTCTGGCCCCGCCCACTCGGTGGAAATGCCCATCCCGGCTTCTAGTCGGCAAGAAGTGGAGCAAACGAGTATGGCTAGCTTAATGCAGCCCCTGTCTTCCGTAGACATCCCGAAGCTTTCCCAGGTCGCTCATAAGATCTCCGGTGCTGTCGGAAACGCCGTTGGGGATTTCGGCGTCATCACCGCCCTTATGACCGTCGCTCCTGATCTCCGTTCCCTTTTCAAATCCGGTCCACAAATGGATAATACACTATTTAAACCTAGTTCACTACAGATGGCCTACTAGAACGTCAACGGACTTCTACGGCAACGGGATGAACTCCGAGACTTCGCCGAAAGGTACAGCTTGGACGTAATCCTGGTTTGCGAGACTCATCTACGTGCCATAGACACACCCCGACTTCGGAACTATTCCTTCTACAGGAACGATCGACCCAACGCATGCGGAGGTGGCACAGCGATCTATGTTTCACCACTACCAGAACTCCACACCATCGAGGCGACCGCAGTATCGATAAATACTGAAGCCAACGGTTGGATACGTTTGTAGGCTGTTTATGATCCGCCAAGGGTACCAATCGACCCTCAGGACCTGGACAATCTACTAGACAGCCCGTTTCCGATCATACTAGCTGGCGATCTCAACGCTAAGTATCCATCATGGAACAGTCGGCGAACCAACCGAAATGGAAGAATACTCCATAACTTTTCCGAAACTAATCAAAGTTTCATCGTTGAAGGACCATTCGAACCTACCTTCATCTCAACTCTAGGCTCCCGAGACGTTTTGGACATCGTTCGTCTCAAAGACGTCCCTTTCCATCACGAACTGACTACCATCCATGACCTTGATGCCGACCACAATCCCGTCTTGATTTTCCTACGCGAGGAAGCCAATCTTCCCGATATGGTGCGACGCGTCTCATGGCCTGCCTTCTCCTTTCACCTGCAGCAAAATCTCGGTCGTATCGAGCAGATAGGCACCGAGAATGAGCTGGAGGACCCGGTCGTTCGCCTTAATTCTAGAATTCAGGATTCTATCCTGTTTGTGACGAACGTGAGGCGGAAGCCGAGTGAGCGAGTTCTCCCAGAGTATCTGAGGGAACTCATTAGAGAGAAGAACCGCGCCAGACGCCGTTGGCAGCGCTACTTTGACCCTGCGGATATAGTGCTCAAGAATTGTCTTGCAGCACAAGTGAAGTGGAGCCTAAAGGCGCACTACAACTGTACCTGGGGGGAAAAGCTCGAGTCGCTGGAACCGGAGGACAATTCCATATGGAGAATGGCCAACGTCCTAAGGAACCGTAGAGCGCCCATGCCGCCGATTTACGGCGAGCGCGGTCTAGTCTACGATCCCACAGACAAGGCGGAGGCATTCGCAGACAGCCTAGAGCTGCAGTGTTCTCTGAACTTCCTGCACGCCGATCTTGGCTTCGTCGAGCGCATCGAAAAGCCAGTAAGTCGTCGTATCGCCGCCGGAAACGACGGCGAGGATGACGCAAACCCAACCTACATCCTTCCCCCTTCTCCGGACGAGATACGCGATTGCATAAAGCTATGCAAGCCGCGGGAGGCGTCCGGTCCCGATAGCATACGAAACTCCGCCCTCAGGGCTCTCCTACCCAGGGGAATCGCCGCAGTAGTCAACATAGACTTCGACGATATCCTTCATCCTGGAAATCCGCTGACATCATCGTCCTTCCTAAACCCGGAAAAGATAGAACCTTTCCGCAGAATTACCGCCCTATCAGCCTTCTCTCTTGTCTGGGAAAGCTGGCAGAACGAAAAACTCCGAACCGCCTGAAAGATGCAACCGAAAACGCAAAGATAATTCCCGACGAGCAATTTAGTTTCAGTCCGGGCCACAGCACCACTCATCAGGTGCTCCGGCTGGCCGAAGAAATCACCGAAGGTTTCGCCTTCAAAGATGTGACAGCTGCAGTATTTCTGGACATCGCCAAGGCGTTCGACAAGGTTTGGCACCAGAGATTGCTGTACAAGATGCTTGAAGCAAACTTTCATCGGAAGCTCGTTCAGGCGATTGCGTCATATCTTAGCGATAGGTCGTTTAAAATCAAGCTAGATGGGCGTCGTTCGCGATTGAGGAACGTAGAAGCGGTGGTGCCGCAAGGTTTCCTCCTCTCGCCGTTGCTTTACACCATCTTCTGCAGCGACCTGCCCAGACAGACGAATACGACGCTCGCTCTATACGCTGACGACAGCGCCGTCTTATCCCGATCCCGAGATCCAAACCTGGCCCTCCGTAACCTCCAAGCGGTGGTTCTTGGGTTGAAAACTTGGTTCCGAACATGAAGAATCGATGTTAACGCGGAAAAGGGCACTGCGGTGTTCTTTATGTGTAGGCGTACATGCCCTCTACAAAAAATCGAAATGTTCGACATTCCGATTCCTTGGGAGGACGAGGTTCAATACCTGGGTGTCGTATTCGACTACCGGCTGACGTGGAGACAAACTATTAAACTTCGCGTGCAAAAGTCGGTGTGGCAGCATTGTACAGTTTGTTGAATCGCCGAAGTAAACTTTCCTTGGAAAACAAGGTTAGGGTCTATAAGGCGATCATCCGTCCGACAATGGTCTACGCGGCAACCGTCTGGGGAAAAGCCGCTAGGTCAAACATGAGGAAGCTGCAAGTCATCCAAAACAAGTGCTTGCGCGTGGCTACAGACGCTCCGTGGTATATGCAAAATTCGCAAATGCACGAAGATCTGAGTATCCCTACAATTCAACAGTTTATTCACGAACAGGCCATTAATTGGTATTCTTTGTTTCAGGACAGCTCAAACGCGCTCATCTCCGGGCTAGGGGCCTACGAGGAAGACGCCGGTAACCGTCCAGGGCGGGCCAAGGCGATTTTAAGCCTCCGTGAGTAGGAGGAGCTACAGAAGAGAGCGACTTCGTTCACATGAAAAAGTGGATGGAGTCATACGATAACTGTGGCTACAAGTACTTAAGCATCAGGACGAATCGTTCAGGATATAGGTCTAAAGAGGTTTGATTACCTTGGTACACCGCCTGCTAAGAGGTTCATCGTTCATCGTTCGCTTAGGATATACTACGATTTCAATCGCGAAGACGTAAAGACTTCGAGTCTGACCGCGGAGCCTGGGACTTCAATTGCCAAGCCGGCGTACTCCAAGTCCATCCGCGGTGCCGTAAACATCGAGATGCACTCTCAGGGTGAGGCTCGCCTAATGAATTAACCTTTGATTTAAAATATATAACCAAGCCGACAAACCTAGTTTTCGCTTGGAAGTTTTTCAACCTTTTCGCTGTCGTCGAATGTGCCTTGTTTCTTGGCCAACGGGCATCGTCGCCGAGGGTTAGCTATGCCCCTTTAGTTAAACAGTTGCTTGGGCGATAAGGTAACTGAAGTATCCTGAAAATCACCGTCTTATATTGTGCGAAGCCCGTCTAAATTTCGTCGCGGCAGTTGCACGTACGACTCGGCGGAGGAATCCGATAGGCCCTCGTTGCTCGTGTCATAAGAGCTGGCGTTACGAATTATTATGCAGACCGCAAGAGGTGTATGTGACAGGAGCGCATAAAATCCTTTAGGTTGATTATTAAATCGTTTGTGTATCGATATAAGCAGCATTGATACGGTATCCGTTATTAGACAACTTCCGAAAGCATTCTAGCATTTGTTTAAGGCCTGTAGAAATTAATTACCGTTGGTTGAAAGCCTTTTTATGAGAAGTGCTAATTAATTAATTTCATTGATACTAGATCACCAGTATCATCTGTCTGTTGCTAAAATTAGCACTAGCCGAAACAAACCGATTAACATCAACAATAATTAAATACATTCATTGATTGAGCTTTACGAATTAAAATTCAATATTTAATTGCCTTTTTTGTTGACGAGAAAGAACTGATAATCGATCATTTCATTTAGTTCACTTATACAATATTATACAATATTTGCTTTAGTATTAGAGAACACTTCCATGATTGTTTTGAACTTTTCGTTATTATTTTGTATATAACTATTTTGAACCTTTCACACTCATTTTGTACATAATTTTTATTTGCAATTAATTATCCAGTTATTTTTATTTGTAATATATAACTTATGAAGGTTTATTGCCTTATTATTTACTAACTAATTTAGCTAGGTATGAACAATAAAGTCCTCCTTCAAAAGAGTCCTGTAAAGAAAGAATCTGGCCTTACGACTACTGCCTGGAAAGCAAAATATAAATAATTAGAGAAAACCGTAACGTTACAGTCTCTCTGAAAGACATTAAGAGGACGCCACTTAAGAATTTACGCGTCTCGATTGGTAGTTAATATATTAGGGTGAAATTTGGGAACCTTTTTGAACGTCACTAGATCTACTAAATTACGAGAGGGTTTTTCAAAATTTGAAAATATCCTCTTGTAATTAATTAGACCAGGTAAAAATTAATCCGTGAGCAATATTTGATATCATGCAATGACGGGTTATATAATTTGAAACGCAAATGTAAAGAGTTTTCGAAATTTCCTCTGCCTAGTCGTTTACCATTAAGATTCCTCCTATTAAGATGTCTATAGTTTCCTTTTAAAATTTAAAATTTCTAATCATTTTAATTATTATATGTCGGATATTATACCACAATTAATAGAGTAGAATCGCTTCTTAAGTAATTTCCTTTGTCATACAACAAAATTTACATTATTGACTCTTTGTAGCATACAAATCTGGAACTTTGGTTGGCAACGTATAATTTTGCGATGAGATATTCTTGTATTTTCTCAATAGAATTAAAATATTTATTATTATATTAACTTCATGTACAATGCAATATTCCTATGTTAGTTAAGTTGAAGTAATTTATATGGGCAACTAAAACTGTGTGATTTATAAGTTTTACAATTGATTATGATAATATATACCTTTTTACCGTTTTGAATTATGCCGTGAGACTGCAAGCTGTTTAACTTATACTAATTTTACTACATTTTCGATTTACAAATGGTGAATATAACAGCGAAAAAACACTTTCAAATGTTGAGTATTTCTTTTATTGTTTTGAATAATTAATGTTCTTATTCAAGCACACTAATGATCAGTTTAGCACTAAAAGCACTATTTTATCCTTTACTTTTTAATTTATAATTTTCTTAGTTTAAAATTGAATTATCTAACTTGCAAGTTATTTATTTACAACGTTAAAGTATTATATTGTTTCAAAATTCTTATATGACTGATTATATCACTTTTACAGCATATCAATTAAAAACCCTATGAAAATTTTACATTTGTTACAGATTGTAATGTTTAATTAAACGTTGTTTATGATTTATATATTTTTTTTATTTGCCATAGTGTTATTGTATGTTCCTCTCTTACTTTTAGATTTAATTATTTTTTAATATGCGCCCAATGAAATTGACGCCTTAAGAAATTCTCTTCAGTGTATTTAAAATTAATTATATATTTTTTAGACAGCTCTAAATTTCCCTTTCACTATTGAATAGATCTGTCTGGTATACTGTACACTAATATTTTAAGATTTACTTTGTTTTGCATATATTATATCATTTTATACAAAAATATTTTAATTATGCAGTAATCAATCATTTAAATCCGTTTCAGTTACATAATCTTTTCATAGAAACAGCGTATATTATTGAACAAACATTACCAAAAATATTTGGAATATGTTTACAAACTAACTGCATCAAATATCTTGTCGATAACCCTAATCCTTAGGATAAGGAAAAAAATCCCCTTTCAGGCAGCTTGTACTGTACTTCATGTAATAATCGATGTGCTTTCGCGTAGTCAGAAACTTGATTAAAATAAATTAATTTAATATAAATAGTATATTATATACCAAGCGATTAAAATGCCTCTTACAATCCTGAAAGAGAAATCTTTCACGAGCGACAGTGAAAGAAATAACTACTTTAGTCTTGGGGTATAGACATTATTTTTTGCACTTTCGAATAAATTGATACAAGTAGCACCCAAGAAATGAAGATTGCCTGATTTTGACATTGACAGAACATTGGAATTTTCAATGTGATTCATGGCAATGCACTTTAAATTTTATTTGCAAAGCTCCAGAGTAACGTTTTTAGGGACATGTAGTTTTAATTGGTAAATTTTTGTTGTTGCCATGGATTTACTTTGTTTATGTGGGATTGAAAGTAACGTGTGTCCCAGAAGTATTGAATCAACTCCTACCATGACTTTGTTAAGGTAGGTCTTTTCTTATTTCACACATATATTAAAATTAAAACGTCGAAGCAAATAATCAATAAATATAACTTTTATTGTTTATCACTGATTATTACTAATTACTACTACAATAAATGTCTTTTGTTCTTGTGAACATTTTCAGGTTTAATATATGAGAATTATAAATTTCTCCCTTGTATGACGTGTTTTATGCACTTTTATAAATTGTTTGTCGTAATGTTACCTATTAAATTTAAAATAATTGTGGAACGTCGTTTAACATAACCGTTGTATTTTTGCAAGCAATGGCTTCTTTTAATTCACAATAAAACGGCGGAGACGAAGTACACATATACCATATTTTGCTGCCATTCGCCAATTGCATATTTTTAAAGTTTAGTGGATCGAACAATAGTCAATAATTGGTTGTTTTTTGAAAAAAGGCAGTTAATATCATATTTTTGTCATGTTGTTGTAGGAAGGTGATCAAAATGTCAGGAATGGTAACTAACATTATCCATGACTATAATTAAACCACTTGGTATCAAATCCAATAATATACTGAAATATTTGTTGTTTCTGAGTCAACAAATTCATTAATACTACGAATATGTGTCAGAATTAACCGACAACTCTTTCCTGTTGGCATTACTAATGCAGGGGTTTTAAATTTATTTTTCATTTTATTTGTCACAAATTCTAATGGTACATTTAAAGAATTCGTAAAATAGTTAACGTAAGAAATATTCACTTTTAAATAAATAGTGCAATATTTAAAAATATATCTATACATTTATTTCAAAAGCTTTGTGAATTTTTTCTTTAACTTTTAGTTATAAAGGAAGGTTGTTTAAATTTAATTATAAATCAACTCAGTGTCATTCTACTGTTTCTAACAGGAAGTTATATGAAGTCAAGCACTTAGGCTAGACAGACAAAATCTAAAAATATCATCATATAAAAAGGACGGAGCTTGTATTTATAGAAATAATATTGAGTAAAAAAAGATTTAGTACGAACTTTCGATAGGAATTAATGTACTCAAGTAGCACATCAGTTCCCTTGTTTCAGAATTTTAATTTAAAGGACATGTAAAGACTTTTAGTATATAAATATCTCTTGTGAAAGTATTATTTTTGCGGATCGAATAAAAAGCGACGTGCATTTTTGAATACTTTTAGCTTGAATTAGAGAATACGCATGATATAAGGAAACCTAAGGTCGTCTGTTATGGTATTTAGAACATCTCGAAAAAGGAACCTTCACTTATTCGAGATATTTTGATCAATTTCAACTCAATTTATTCATCTGGATAGCATATCAGAACTCATAGTGTAACAAGTTACATTCTAATATACTAGGTAAATTCAAGGAATGTACTTCTGCATTCAAAGTGTAAACTTAAATTCCTATTCTAGGCACTCAGCCTGAGAAAATCATTCTGATTATTATTGCCGATTATTTATGTACAGGGAAGGCCAAAAGTTACCATGTGTATAACTGCAACACTGTCGACGTTAGTATATTTATTTGCCATTCAGCATTGCCCAGTCTGAAGGATTTTCTGATTTCGCTTGAAAGGTAAGAGTTTGCATCCTCTATATATAAAATCGATCATCATATTGCCGCAGTGACGAGGAAATCAGTGGCGCCCATAGTTTCCCCATCTCCTACTTGGAGTTTAAACGTTTACTTACCGTCGATCCACGACTTTTTATTCACTGTTAGCTAGCTGGAAGTCTATTGAATCACCTGTGTTTAGCTGTTCGTGTATTAATGCAATTTAGGCACGTGATAATCGTAATTATTGCCCCATTAAAATGTATTTCAGTTAATAATCGCTCAATACACAATTAGATAAAAGGTAATTAACACAAAATTTATATGTTTTATGGTATAATTGAGCATTATAATTGTGATTAGTGATTAAAAACAAACTCGTTATCAATTATGTTGGAAATATTTAATTTCATTACATTTCGTGTGTAGTATTTAAACAATATATATTGCACCGCTGAAGCTTAGTTAGTGTTATTGTTACTTTATAATTTAATACTGCACTTCATTTTTGAATGGACTCTATTTCATTGAAACGCAGTTTAACCGAAAATTTAATCATTTCGAAACAAATGTGGCCGCCATTTCGTTTTAGGTAGAGTTATGATCAGTTTAAATCAGCCGTAAATGATACTAACTTCTTCATAAACGCCCCTACTTGTGATACAGCGATTACAAAGGTCAATTTTTTAATTTTTATTCGATTACATCGTTAGATTCTGTGCTAGAGTATTAAAATTTTTTGTTATTTTCTACTTTTTCATGACCCTATATGAACTGTTTGTTTATAAATACTTGTTAGGTACATTAGTTAAATTTTTCATAATGGTTATCTTTTTTCTGCTTTGATTAGGTAGATATTCTGATTATGAAACGGGTAAACATAATTTATTAAACACTTTCAACAAAAGCTAAATCAAACAGATTCGTTTTTAGAGCCGCATCCTGTACAAATAATTAAAATATTAATCGCAAACTCCAAACCAAAAGTAACCATTATAATTTAGCTACTAAATTTACTAAAGCTTTATAGAAAAAATATTACATCTAATAATTTCCTCTTACCACATCTATGCTGTATAATCTGGAAATGGTTTTGGAAGTAATTGTTTACTTTTAGTTTTTAATATATAACTTTTCATTACAAATTGTTGAAATTATAAATTACGGATAAGTACTTATTCTAAAGCGTGGAGTTGAAATCATTGGTATGTAAATATATAATTTATTGCGTTACTGTGTAGTGTATAAATTAAATAATTAAAATTAATGAGCTTTAAGACTGTTTAATAAGCATCCGAATTAATTATTTTGGTTTCTATTTTAGAAAAATAGATCACATAGATACTATTTGTAATTAAGACATTGAAATGTTTTTCAATATTATATTTCGAAATTAGGTTGTATACATTGTAATATGTCTATAGTCACAAATTTATTTGAATATAATTATATTTTTGTTGCTTATTTGGGTCATGTTTTTACTGTGTCAATAACTTTTGCGCGTCACCCCTGTTGTCCTAGTCGTATTCATCAACAAAATGTATGTAAAAACACAATAAAATGTCGTGTATTGCTTAGTTATGTGTTTCTTTAAAAGCTTATGCAAGATTGTACGCAATTTTACGATTACAATATGTCCGTGACAATTAATGGCGCAACTACAACGACATCTAAATATTCGAAGTTATGCTAGTTTACAATTTATTGCTAGAGTATAAAAGAACGTAAACAT
>JAHWXV010161344.1:0-12269 GCA_024586415.1 Phrixothrix hirtus
ATATATATATATATATATATATATATATATATATATATATATAAATATTTAGAAATTTTTATTCTTATTAAAACAAAATTGTAAATTTTAGCATAAAAATCTATCATGGATACAGGCCTGTATAGCTTTTACTATTAAACGTACTCTCAGAAACACAAACACCACTTTGTTTTTGTTGACAATATATTGGTTTACAATTAGTATGAATTTTTTCGATTCAAGGTCGACAACTATTTTAATCAAAAGTAATCTAACGTATCCCTTTAATTTAACCCAAGTATACTTGTACTAACTACAACACTATTGCTTATTAATTACAATTATTTATACATTAACTATTATAGACTTATTTGATAATTTTCTGAACTTGACGTATGTTTAATCCACATTAATTTATATGAAGCTATTTCTTACTATATACAACTTACATAACATTTTATCAAATCTACTTAGCATTTAGATTTTTAACTATTTCCACAGAATTTGAATTATGTATACAACACAGGTGATTGCAAAATTAATATTATGGAGATATTTATCAAAAATAATTTAATTTCCTGTAAAATTATAATTTGCACGATTAAAATCACTAGAAATTTTAAGGAAAAATATAACACATTTTATTTTAAATGGTAATTAGCGTTTATTTGTAATAAACAGTTAGGAACTGTCATTAATATTACTATTAAATCGTATATGTCATACTGACACCATTCGTACGGTTTCGTTCACTGGTTAAAGTAGTAAAGTCGACCGGCCATTTTTTGTTCTACGCAGCAGAGCAAATTAGAAAGCAAATATTTCGAAACCTATGCAATTTAGATATATAATTTGTGAGCGTTTTTTTTGCGCATATTAAGTTGCGCCTTTAGTGTATTTTGTACTGGACATCTAGGTAGACCATAGTTTATAGCTAACTGTTGCACTGATGTTTTGTCATTATCCACAACATCGAGTATAACATTCAAACAATTTAGTTCGGTAATTACTTTCTCTTGCCCTATATGAAATATAGGTAAAAGGGAAAGAATTGTTTTCGAGAAAAATTTTCGAAATTACGAAATTTTAGTGAATGCACACGTTTTAAGGTCCCCTGTGTACGAACATCATGTATTTGAAGATTGGCCTGTGCCTGTGTGTGCGCCTGTGAACACGATAACTCAAAAACCATGAGTCCTAGAAAAATAAAATTTTATATTAGAGTTTCTATACTATCGTCGCACGCGATCGCAACAATTTAACTAAAATCTGAAAACCAAAAGTGCCACTTTACTATTGTTATTTTTTGGTTTTTTGAGATTTTTTCGAAATCGGCTCAAACGATTTTCTTTAAAAATTCATACATTTCTTAAAAATTTAATGCCCTTTCATATAATTTAGCCGGTTTTTCACAAAAATGTCTATAAATCGAGTAACCGGAAGTACCTTCGCCGTTAAGTCTGAATAAAATAACTATGAAACTAAAAGCCCTAGCTAAATGAAAATTTATATTTAAGGTTATAATCACCTTAGAGTGCTAAATTAAGAATTTAGTTGAAATCGAATAACCGGAAGTACAACTTTATTTTTGTCATTTTTAGATATTTTCCGAATTTTGGGTTTTTCGAGATTTTCTCAAAATCGGCCCCCACGATTTTTTTTTAAATTTATTGTATTTCTTAAGCATTTAATATACTTTGATACAATTTAGGCGTTTACTCACAAAATTTTCTGTAAATCGAGTAACCGGAAGTACTTACACTGTTAACTAAGAATATAATAACAATGAAATTAATGACCTTAACTAAATGAAAATTTATATTTGACGTCATAATCGCTTTTGTATATAAAATTAAAAATTTGGTTAAAATCGAATAACCGGAAGTACCACTATATTTTTAGATAATTTCCGAATTCTTAATTTTCAACGTTTTCTTGAAATCGAGTCTAACGATTGTTTTTAAACTTAGTATATTTTTTAGCTACTTAATTTAGTTTTATATTAAGCAAGGAGTTTCTCTAATAAATTTTCGAAAATCAAGTAACTGGAAGTATTTGGAGTATTAGTTGTGAACAGTGTTTCTCAAAAATTAATTATTATATGAAAATAAAAAACTATATTTATGTTTTATATCGTCTGTACATCAAACGCCAATAATTTTAGTTAAAATTGAATGACCCGAAGTGGTATTTTATTCTCGCGACTTTTAAGTTTTTTATGATTTTCTTGAAAACGTTTTTAACAATTTTTTGAATTTTTCTACAGTTCTTGTGTCCTTGATATCCTTTTACGTGAACTCAGAAATTTTCCTGAAAAAATGCCTTGAAGCGAGTTATTAGTGAAAATGCGTGGAATTCAGCAGGGTTTTACGTGTCCAGTAATTTGGATGGGTGACCGTTACAATTATTGTTCCCAAAATAAACGTAAATAATATTTTAATTATTTGTGAACATGTGCCTATTTGTCTATTTGTATACCTATGTACGTAAGAGAAATTTCGTGTGTTGTCTCACACCAGATGTTTTCGTTTCAAGTCTTGCTGTTTTTGGACGATTTTTAACGTCTCTAGTATATCATGGTATCTTCTAATGTTTTATTTCTATTTTTATTTGGATGTAATTCATTAAATACTTGACAAACTTCAGTATAGCTACATTTTCAATAATCATTAAAATTTCAATTCTTTCTCTTTGCGGTAAATATTCCATTTTTTGAAACTGAAGAAAAAACTAACTAAAAACTAATTTGACGTGGGAGATTTTGTTAGACTGCGCAAGAAAATTTTCAAAAGATATGTTTCCTAGTATCCTAGATGAACAGCGTTTATTCACTTAACTAGGTAGAGAAAAGTTCTTAATACTTATATTTAGAAAAAACTATGCAATAGTTATATCGCTGAATTGAGGCAAAAATTGTCTTTCCAACGATGATAAATATAAGGAGTGTTTCTATTAATTACGAAATTCTTTCACATTACCAAGATATCTTTTCGAACAGTTTACGAATATCATAACATTTTTCAAAATCCTGTTTCATTTTGACGGTGTATCTGGAACCTAGAGAACAATGTTTAACTATGTCTAGACGACTTGAATTAAATTTATACGAACACCGGAAATTGATCAAGACAAAATTTGCTCCGCGCTGAATAACTGAAGAAATTGAATATCCTGTGTTACAAAGGGTGGCTGAAGATCCAAATATGTGCATCGAAGAAATCGAATATTCTACTGGAATACCTAAATCCACAGCTCATTTAATCATAAAACGAAACAAACATTATTTATACAAGTGTCATAATAGTCAAATTTAAGGCAAGGCGATGACGAAAGACAAAGAACATTTTGGGAACGCTATACTAAGATTTATACTGAAAATAATAATTAACTTTTCCAAATTTTGTCATCGAATTAAATCCGGTTTACCACTAACAGATTTTTCAATAGACAAACGATTAAATGCTTGGCTACAAAAACACCCAATATTCAAACCTCTAGACATCAGGTGCGTTTTGTTTTGAATGTTTGGTGTGGCACATTAAGTTCATTAATCAGACCGATAACTTTTGAGGACACACTAATAGCGGCAGCATAATTTCGTCCATTGCAAAATACTGTCGAAGATTTTTTAGATGAATTGCCATTAGCCGCAAGCAATAATTGTTGATTTTATCGTGACCGCGACCCTGTGAATAATTCGCAACGGTAAGTTTCCTATCGTTTTGGTAGTTGATAGATTGCAACCAATAAAAAGTCAAACAGTAAGCTATATCTCCCAACTTAACTCTTATGGATTTCTTCCTTTGGGATTATATCAAGAATAAAGCTTTGGATCAGCAGTATAATAATAGGATGTAGCTTCAAGAAAGTGTTTTTCAAAAATTTTGACGTGTACCTCGTTGTATATTAAGATGCTATATGTGATTAGAAAATAATCGGTAATTATTTGAGAAACGTTTATTGTATTCTCACAATTTTTTCTTAGACGTTTGTTTAATATTTCGAAATTTCTGAAAAACACTTTATTGAAGATCCTTCCTATTATTATATTCTCGAAAATAAACTTTATTTTTGTGCATTCACTCGAAAGGAAGAAATCCGTTGGTTAAGGTAGAAAAGCCAGCTGGCTATTTGACTGGTCCATTAGTTCCAATATATCTGCCGTTAAAACGCCCGGAAAGATAGTTACGGAGTTCACAAATTATGTGCTGCAACACGATTCTGACGAAACCTACAACTATTAATTGTGACTAATGGCAATTCATTTAAAATATCTCCGACAGTATTTTGTATTAGATAGAGATATGTTTCCGCCATTAATATATCCCCAAAATTTATTGGCTTGATTAATTGTGAACTTAATATGCCACACCAAACATTGCACCCAATATGCACCTGATATTTAGCGGTTCTCATACTAGGGGGTTTTCTGTAGCCTAGTATAGCGTTTTTTCTGTTGAACAATCCATTGCTGGAAAACCTGTTTTCATTCAACGACATAATTTGAAAAACCTTCTTCGCTTTTTGTCATTTTCTCGCCTTGAACTTTGACTAATATGATACTTGTATAAATAATACTTGTTTCATTTTACGGATAAATGAACAGTAGGTTTAGGTATCTCAATAGAATATTCGATTTATCTGGTTTACACGTTTGGATCTTCAGTCACACCTTGTAAAACACGAAACAAAGTGTAGCTTGGGCAATGTTGCGTGAGTTTTTAAATTTGTCTGCAGTCGTCTAAATATAGTTAACAGATTGAGGACCACGGCGGACACCGGTAACTATTTTGATATGACCGCCCAGGCCATGGCGGCTACCGGTGTCCGCTCACGTAAAAGTGCAATTGTAGAGTTGTGACCGCCAATGCATGTATTGTATTCATATACCGTGGCTGCTATGGCTCAGCGGGTTGCAGCGTCATAAGGTTTTCCAAGATTTGTTTAAATATTTATGAGTGACGACGCTTGATTACACCGAACAAATTCTGTGCATCCACTAAATCACATAAGTAATAAAAGATTGAATTATATGATAAAAATGTATTGCTTTGTAATTTTTTATAAAATGATGTAATAAATTCTAAAACAACGGGTAATAATTAGTTTTTGTGTTCAATATTAAAAAACAGTTAATTCAAAAGTGAGGCATACCAATGCAATCTTTATAAAACGTCGTCCCTTTTTTCACCTTATTTTTTTCAACCAAATCTCTTTGCTTCATTTGATAACATCCTCGACAGTATTTTCGATTGCCTCTTGCCTTTTCAAGTTTTCTGTCAAATATATGTGCCGATTTAGATTTTTTCCTTTGTTAATAATTATTATTGGGGCGATTTTCTTGCAATTCATTTTTTTCTCCTTCCAATAGCCTCTCAATAATATTTTCCCTAAATTAAGTGGTTAAAATGCCGTTTTCGGTAATTTTTTTATAGATAAAATGAGCATTTACGATAGTGGTATCAAGTAGCAATTGAATTGCTATCTTTCGATGCCATTTCAATGTTCTGGGTAAAGCAGTGCTATAACTTGACATTTGATCAGAGATATCTATTGATGATTTTCTTGCATTATAATCAATAATACCTTTAGGATTATTCATATTTCCACTACGTCTTTGTACTTCAGTTGTATCTCCTGTATGTTTCGTTGAGAGAATGAGGACACCTCCTTTGTCATGCCATTTGATAATACAAATACCGAGCTGATTTTCAAGGGCATACATTTCACCCCTTTTCAGTTTTTTCCCAGTCACTTGAAAAGGATTTCCTCGCCTGTTTGATCGCAATATTCCCAACAGGCGAGTTTTCTATCAAGCAGAACGATGGCAAATTCTAAACTAATATAGAAATTGTAAGTTACAATAGTGCGTCCCATGTCTAACAACTTTTCAGATAGATTGAGTACGCCTGATGTTGACATAGATTGCTTATTGTCTCTCTCCTCTCCAGTATATACTTTGAGGTTATACGTAAACTAGTTATCGCAACACAACTTGAAAGTTTTGATTCCATATTTGTGAGACTTATTGGGAATGTACTGTTTCATAATAAACCTTCTCTCATAAGGTACCAGAGTCTCATTTATACAAATAACTTAGCCAGGTATAAATATTTCTTGATATTTTGCTAATAAAGTATCGACAAGGAACTGAATTTTATGAAGCCTGCTTCTGGACACTGGAAATTATCAGCGAAATACCACATTTGCAGAAGAAGCTCAAAACGATTGCGACTCATGGTTGCTGGCGCAATTTCATTTTTGTAGAGGCGAGTTTTGCTCGCGTAACCCCTCAAGGAATTCATTCTTACCATTCCCATGTAGCCCAAATGTCCAACTAACTTCTTTATTTCCGATCTATCTGTCGGTGTCCACTTATGCAATCTGGATTTTGATCCAACACTATAAATCCCAATTAATTTCTGCCTGGCACATAGATTTGTTTGGAATGCTATGTTTTCAAATAGATCGTGTGTCACGAAAGCGGAATAGAACCCAAAGGCGGTGCTATTGACAAGAGCAGCTGCATAATTTGGGTTCACACCCGATCAACCCATAAAAAAGAAGGCAGCATGATTCCCAGTAGAAACTTTTCACGTGGGAAGAGCAACTTCATTGTCTGAGTCTTCATCAAACTGGTTCATCTACGCCCTCACACTCGTCATGATCAAAACTATTCTCCATTTCTTCTTTAGAAGATGGCAAATATTACAGATCTACGCCTGAGTTATCAGAACGTAATAATAAGAATTGAACCTTCGAGCGGGCGTACTGTTGTAAATTTTACAAGTCTAGTAATTTTAAAACTTTCCACTTCTACAAGGGTTGTCGTGATTCATTTCTATTCCAAAAACATAAGCCTACGATGATTTATTTACCAGTAAATGACTTACTTGCTTAGTCTGTGTGGAATTTTTCGTGTGAGAAGATGTCTACGTAAAATTTGCGACACAATGTAAGTATTGAAACGTTTTAGGATACATAATTACTTTTCTTCCTATAAATTATAATAAACACGAAGTGGAAACACTTTTGAAAATCATTGGTATTTCTATGATTCACGAAATTGAATTTATTTATATGTAATTCTTTTAATTAAAAATGAAAATAAAAATAATTTAACTGAAATGATGTTTTATGTAGTTTAAAATAACTTTCCAGGAAATATAGTAATTATGCTGTTGAAGAAATGTCCCAAATAATACCTGCTATAACACATATTACACGTGCTCTCTCATAGTAAATAGTATGACGGGACCGTTCGAAGGTAAAAACATTATTTTAGTGTAATTCTTACCCTTACCTTTATATAATTGTAGAGCTAAATCTACTATTTTTCTACCTCGATTCATTGTGTGCAGAAACAGTACAAATACTCGGTACTAACTGACGGAATGTGCTGAATCATACTGACAAGCACAAACGAGAGTTGGAACGTGACCGCTCTGTTGACCGCTGCGGCCCAACAAGTTTGTATAATAAATGGGGGCCATGGCGGACACCGGTGACCGACTTTGTTTTTATAAACTTTTGGCCGTATTTTGGTACTACTAACAAAAATAGTCCTATAGGGGTAATATTGGCACTTTTAGGTAACTGAAAACACGTTTGGTCCAGAAGACAAAATTTTGAATTTTGTCTCGGCGCTTAACCTGTTAAACATAGTTTTCTGGGTCTCAGATATTGGTTTAAAAACATTTCTTTTGTATTTACAGAATTTTTGTAACAACTTATATAACAAGAGAAAATGTTAAACTTCTCTAAATTACTGAAGACTCCATAATAAATTAAGTAACGTTCATGTAGTTTATAAAAAGACTTAAAAGAACGAGCACTTTTTAGCATTAAAAATTATACAAACAACAAGTGTTATTTTACAATAAATTACTAATACTTGAAAATTATTGAGATTTTGTTGTCATGATATTTTATTTGACAGCGCAAGCCGGATCAATTTTCATTTATTGATTTAAATTTTTTCTTAAATACATCAAATTTGATATTATTTGAAGGGAACTTGAGACTCGTTCTTTTTATTACATTCATGAGCTGCAATGACTTGCATTTAAAAAATATAAATTTAAGTTATGTCGTCAAAACGAAGTAGGATATTGAAAAAAGCTACAATATTCGCAACATGTTCAAAATAGTGTCCTAGTAATGGCAAAGAACTTTGCATGTACCTATCTCTGAAAATAGAAAAGTTAGAAGCTGTCAGAGAAAATAGAAAATTTCAGTTTTTCAGCTGTAAGGCTTAAACAAATACAAATTTTGAAACTTACAATGCAATTCCTAGTTGCCCTCAAGATGCTGAACGCTTTGTTTTATTTAACTGAATCTCTATCCCTCAGGGTTTCCAAAATCCCCATATTTATTGTGATCGTTTGGTTACACTCTGCATACATTCAGAAAATCTTCTATTGAAGCTAGTTTTCGTGTAACAGGAAAAAGACACAAAATAGTTATAGCAAATATCTTTGTGAATGTATAACTAGGTATACTATAAAAATTTAAAGTATATAAAATTAGCTAAACACTATAGCACCAGTTACGAATAATTGTTCGTCAATTTATTATTATTTTGTCTGTATTCCCTAAAGGTTTAAAAGAAAATTTCACCCAACCATTAATACTTGTGACATAAATTGCCTTCAATACTATAAGATATGTAGGTATATGTGATACATTAATAGCTTGATTACTTGTTATGAACTTTTCCTCTAACCCAAATATTTAAATACACGTGTTTTTTGTATTTCAATCGTCCATTATTACGTTCAACTCCAAAATGCATTTAATTAAACACTTACCGATTGATTTTGTGATAGAATTTTGACCAAATTATTACTTAATCTATTTTTATTATAATATAATCGTTGCGTGTAAATAAAAGTTATCGAATTGAATCCGTGTTTCCTTTTTGCTTTCCATTAAAGAAACTTTAGATATTATCAAAGGTTGTACCTCACCCATATCGTGTTAACATTAAGTTAAATCTTTCATGACAATTGTTTCATTTGTCTACACAATAAGGATAGGTTTTGTTTTCATTAGGGAACATAAAATAATAGTTTATACTGCTTAACTAATTACATGAGTTTAACACTAAAATATTTAGAAAGTTATTTCTATTCTACAATTTATGTTTAATAAGAATTATTTAATAAATTGAAATATGTTCTACTGAATTCCAATATTTAGTAAATATACTTTTTACTTCACCAGGTATAAGTACAAACAACTTAAAATATGGAAGACAACGTACTTATACCGAGTCAGTCGGGAGGATTTCACCAAACTTCAGGAGTGTACTGTACATATAAAAATAATAAGAAAAAACTTAAATGTTGTTATCGGATTTTCCTTTGTTTTCAAAATTTTCTATTGCTAACATTTCTATATTAAGTTTTCAAAAATACCGCCATTGACTTTCAAACATTTTCGGTTTTTTTCGCGCTTTTGTTTGTTGTTCATACTGTTAATGTTAGTGTATTATCAAAGTCATTTACGTTTAGTGTTTGTACGATTCCAAGCGTTATAAAATGCCACACACTTATTCAAATCTTGAATATGCAAATATGGCGCTTATTTATATTTTTTGTAATGAGAACACTACAGATATTGTTGGAGAATATTGTCGACGGTTTCCACACCAGATAACTCCAGATAAAAACATATTTCTAAGAGTTTTCAATAAACTATGCGAGGCCGGAAATCTTCCAACTACTAACATAATCTCTGAACGATCTACTCAACAAGGTTTAAAATAAATAGAAAATATATTGGATTTAGTAAAAGATGATCCAATAACCAGCTTACGAAGAATTGCTACTCAATTGGGCGTTCCTCAAATAAGAGTAATTAAAACAGTTCACGAGCAAGACTTATACCCATACGATCTACAGCGCGTAAAACACCTACAACCGGAAGATTATTCCAGGCGCATGCACTTTTACCAATAGATAAATAACAATCGTCGTGTTGTATCGCATATACTTTTTACCGATGAAGCAACATTCACCCGTGACGGCGCTAATAATACTTGCAACTTACATGTATAGTTCGACGAAGATTTCTACGCCGCAGTTGTAACTAATTTTCAGAACAAGCTTACGGTAAATGTGTGGTGTGCTATTATCGATAGTTATTTAATTGGCCCTTTTATTATGAAGAACCGCCTCATAGGAGAGCATTATTTGAATTTTTTACAAAATCAATTACAAGAACTACTAGAGGACGTTCCATTAAACATCAAAATGCAAATGTATTATCAGCACGATGGAGCTCCTGCATATTTCACTCGGCAAGTAATATTTGCACCAAAGGTTTTCAGAGGATTGGATTGGTCATAGAGGTCCTACTAGCTTTCACGATCTCCAAATATTACACCATTAGTCTATTGTTTATGGTGTAATGTGCCTATATCTTACATCCCATTTATTTTTGATAAATAATTAGTCGAGTAATTATAAAACACAAACTTGATGTTAAGTTAAGGCATAGACACATTAATTGTACATATTTTAAATCATTTAGAAACGTTTCATTAGTTCACTATTGTTACAACATCCTGTATATATTTTATTTAATTATTTCGTATATAATTAGCGAGCTTTAACCATTTATTATGTTCATTCATTTATTAATTTTTATTCCGTAATTAATGCTGTATTTATTTCAATTTAGGTAAGGTATGTTTCTGTGTAAAATAATCTAAGAGTTCAGCGTTCTTGACCTAAGTAAACGAAAACATAGTTATGTGGGTCAAGGGATTTGAACTTTATGTACAAAATATACGGGTATGCCAATACTGATTAGATAACGTATGTAGTTTTAGCCTTTTACGGAGAATTCCGCATCTTATTGATTGTTTTAATCACTTTATTTCAATTAGTGCATAGTTTAATTATTTGTAATGAATTAGTATTTAGAATTATCGTAGTGTATAGCATTTTGAGCAAGTTATTCCTAGTAGTTTAGATTATAATGCTATTTTTATTAATTATTTTTGTACAGAAGCAGTCACATCAATATTAATTATTACTGCTTAAAAGGCTTAAAATTGCGCATCCGATGCTATATTAATTGTTTGGAAGATCTATTAATTACGCTGGATTTTAACTACAAAGTTTATTTCTCCTTGAATCCGCTGATAACTGATTTATACAAAAGCCGCTGCATAAGACCCGTTAAAACAGAGTTGATTATGACTCCTTAATGCAGATTCGCTCCTTTGAGAAGAGCCGATTTTGACATCTTAGTGAACAAAGTCGCTCATCGGGAAGGTTCAAAGAAGGGTTGAGAATATAATACACCTCAAGTATAGCGAGGTGCATTATTTCGAATTTCCTACTTAAAGTAAATTTCAATATGATTAAATTCACGAACTTCGGAATATTTTGTCACTTTTGGTGGTTAAAAATTGAAAGTAAACAAAACAAACGTATGTAAACACAGGCCGCATTTTCCTAAATTTACCAGGAAAGAGCGCTATTTTGCTACGAATAGAATGTGTTTTAATTACGAAGGTTGTAACCGTACATTTTGCTTTGAGTTAAATGAAACAATTTTAGACTATTAGGTAAAGAGCAAAGCAGCTCTTCATTTGAAGTGACTGCTTACGAGTTGACATGTTACATAGAAGGTGTCGCTCCACAAAACCCCTAGACATATCTAAGTTACGTATACGTATTGCAGCACCAAATATTAGTTACCTAACGTAAGATACACATGCGAAAATTGCATAATCAACAGCACCGTAGACTTGTAAACAACTTTCGCCGTTTTGACCGTTAGCCGTTAAAAAAAACCGTTGTAACCAATCTCATTCAAAGTGCACCAAAGCGCCGTCTATTATGCTTGATACAAATGAAAACAAACGTTAACTTTTGTAAATTGGTTTATAGCAAAGCCTGCATTCAAATTGTATAGAATTTTTTTTATTGTTATAAATAAATAATTTACGTCCTAAGGACCTATTATTGAAGGTATAATTATACAGTTAAATATAAAGGATTATATTACTAAAACAATATTTTTATAAATACATGCAAATACAGAATAAAATAAAATATTCAAAGTATAAATATTAATTACAAACGGTGTTAATTAAATAAAGTATATTCATAGTGCTTTAAAACCAAATGCGAATTTAACATAACAGTTTGATGGTGTACACCGAGCTCAATTAATAAAAGACATGTACAATAAGTTTATGAGTTGCAACTAAATTAAAATACAAGGCTTTAATTGAACTAGTTGAACAAAGTCATGACAATATATATATATAT
>JAHWXV010161346.1:0-12145 GCA_024586415.1 Phrixothrix hirtus
CTTAACAAAAGTCGAAGCACAAGTGTTCGATAAGGAAATGTATTTTTAACCAACACGAAATTTTAAAACGAATTTTACGTTCTCGAATTCTGTCACCAGATGGCAACATCTATCGGGTTAACAAACTAAATTTAATTAATTCCGGAATTAGGTTTATTAATTGACCTCGACCTTCATTCCTTGAATATTAATATAAGAAAAATAATTATTTACTAATGTATACACACAGAAACATTCAAAACGAAATTTTAAGTATCTATATACAGGGCGTACCAAATGTACCTACTAAAATTAATGTAAAATAAACCGAGGATAAAGGTGAGACCGTGACAAAATCTCGTTTGAAAAACATTTTGTCACGTTACACAGGCAACGCATTCATTAATATTTCAGAAATTAGTAAGGCAATGCTGTCACAAAAGTTCTCTCAAATTAATTTTTTGCTATTTGCAATTCCTAGATCGGTTTCTTTGTACTGATCAAGTTGGTGATGGTATAGTCGCGTTTACTTTGGCGTATTCGTAACAGATATCAAAACTATGGAGTGTCAGGATTTGTGGGGATTTCTTTATTTACATACATTACACTTGATATGCATACGCGAAGTAATCAATACGCACTGACCTTGTTGCTTGATTGCCACATGGGGCGTAGCTTAGTCGGAAATTTAGCTTTTAGTGTTTTCTTGGCTGTGGGTTCTCGCTTGGTAGTTAAGGTATTCCCGTCGTTTGTCAGGTTTTGGTTAGCGGAATTTGTTACTTCAACGTAGGACTTCCCTCGTGGTCGCATTTCTCTTCCTATTTTCTTGTATTTCAGGATAATCGTAGGAGCTAGCAAGGTGGCTCCTAATACCGTTTGTACATTTCCTGGATTTTATACAAAGTGTTAGGGAATGCTTTCGATAGATTTTCAGAGTGTATTGGCCATAAAATATGCAGTCGAAAACATATATCATATTTTTCTAAAATTTATAGTTTTTTCAAAAATCGTTTTAACATACTCATCACGCTGTTTTGGTACTGTTATCAGAGAACGTGTATTGTTATGTATTGTATTATCCTAGCATCGGGCATTTGTTGAAATAAATAAAATGCGCTTGGTGTGCTGTTAGCTAGTTACCATAATAGAAGTCAAAAATGATTGCCAGAATGCACTATTCGCGATTATGTAGACATGCACTTTGTATACGGCGAATGTAGCGGAATCGCCAGAGCGGCAGCTAGAAGATATGTTTAACGTTTTCTCGAACATCGGCAGTTACATCATTAAACTATTACAAGTGTAGCATAAAGGCTGCAGAAAGTCAGTTTTGCAAAAAAATCAGGATGTAGGGAGAGGCCGGGAACCTGGCATGGTGAAGAGGAAATTTTGCACACGGTGGAATCGGATCCACGGCATTGCAAGAGAAGTAGGCGTAAGTCACTGGACGGTATGGAAAACACTTAAAAGATATCTTTTATATCCCTATCATTAAAACTGGTTCAAAACTGGAGTCCACAAAATACTATTCCCAGGCGTAATTTCTGTGAGTGGTTGTTGAACAGAAATGCTGACAATCCTTTACTCCGCTCTAAAATTCTTATAACCGACGAATGCCGTTTTACCCGAAATGATATTCTCAATTTCCACAACACCCATCGACGGGCAGATGACAATTCACACGCTGTTTCCGTGACCTATTTTTAAAACCGCTTTTCTGTGAACGTCTGGGCGGGAATCATTAGAACTCGACTTATAGGAGCGTTTGTCTTACTGGAGAGACTCAATGGACACAGTTATTTGGATTTTCTGATGAACAATCTGCCAGAATTATTAGAAGATCCGGAACTGGGTGGATTTCGTGCATCATGGCACAACTCCTCACTTTTTATGCGATTCGTATAGAGGAAGGTGGCCTTGGTGCACGGCCACATCGTTGTCGAGGAAAGCAATAATATGTGAGACTCCGTAGATAATGTGGAACTTTTGAAACGGAGAATTCTACATATCGTAGAACGAATTCGGAACATTCCAAATGAGTTATCCAGAGTGAGCAACAGGCAGAGGCATGCATTAGTTTTGTAATTTGTTGCAATTAAACCTTATTTATTTGGAGCTGACAGAATTGATTTTAAAGTATACTAAATACTGAGAATAGTTAAGAAACTGCAGTTCGTTAATATTGCCACTTGTAGCGTCGAAATTAACACTGCGCTTTGAAAGTTTTAAAAGATATGCTTGCACTGTTGCAATATGCAATATACCAGCAGCCCTCAAATGTGAGGATCAATTTTTTGATTTTTTTTCGAAGAAAAGTGATCACTTTAGCCAAAAATTTTACTAAGATTTTTTGTTGTGCTTATACCCAGGATGTTGTCGAAGGCATTCTCAAACACCTTGTAGCGGATAAACCTGCTTTTCGGTTTTTGTCAAAAATATTCCTCCCTTCATGGTTCTTTGGCACGTTCACGCCGTGGAACATTGTTATTTTTATTACTAAGGCTTGGCACGCCGTTGTAGACATGGCCTTATTCACGAAAATCGTATTCTATTTCTTCTACAGATATGGTTTCGGAAAGACCTCTTATGACTATTTTCACCACTTTCTCTTCTTTTATTTAGTAGAATCGACTTGATGCTTTTAGGTTTAAATTTAGTGAAGCTTTTGGCGTCCTCGGTAAAAACTCGGACGCCATCTCAATGTGCGGTGTAATAGTTTGTTCCTGACTACTATGGACAGTGAAGGGGGCGGGTTTTCATTTTTGGCGTCTTAGGCGGAGTTACTTGGTTTTGTTTAGGTTGAGCACAAGGAATTCTTCGTTTTGCATTGGCGTATCTTCCATGTTGTATTGATACTTCAGCTCTTATTCTTCGGCTGTAAGACAATCTTCGTCAACGGGGATTGGAACAATTTGGGATAATTTCTCTTGGAGGAGGTTTTCTTTTATAGATTATCTCTTCCCCGATGGACCTTTTTAATGATAGTGTATTCATTGACATGTGGTTGTGTATTTTTCAATGAAAAGGAATTTTTCCTCAGTTTTACCATTTTACCTATTGATGACTGGCGTTCTTTGTCTTGATTTTTCAATGGCCTTTTTGATTCGTTTTCTTGTGACAGCAATTCGATGGGGTTGGAAACTTGGATAGATGTTTGTACTGACGGCTCTGCGCTAGCAGCCGTTAGTACGTGACTGGTGATGTCTAGATAGTTGGGATGCTTCTTTTTCCTTGTCATGGCTTTATAAAGTTGCTAAGTTTAGCCCTAAAGGAGGGGCAGATTTCAGTTTGCTTATATCGAATGCGAATATACTTATATCATTAACTAAGAATGGCTAAATTTTCACAGAACGCGACCCTCCGATGCAAAGCAGGGGCCTACCGAGTTTTCAATCGTCGATATACCGCCCGGAATCGTTTTGTCTTACTTTTTCTCTGATTGCTGTCGCCTTTATCTTTAATAAGCAATGCATTTAAATTTGATTAGTCTATTTGGTAATTTATATTCTGCACGATCGGGAATTTTAGTTTACTTAATAGCACTGTTTACCAGATTATAATAGTCTACAATTAGGTCGCTTGTAGCTGTTCGCATTATATCCCAGCAACGTTTAAATGTCAAAGTTTAAATTTAAACATCTGTAATTAATTTTAATTTATTGTCCAAAAAATTTTATTAGCAACGCCGGGGTGTAAGTTCGATTAAATATCTCAAGCGCTATCCTCGACATGTAAACTTCACTTTCCGTCCTTGTTGCTTAATTATATCTAACGTTCAAGTAATTTATTATTTTTGTTTTAATATTTTTAAACAAGTTGTTTTTTTTAAATCTTCGTACAATATTTCTTTTCGGAATACACTTATAATTCGCGTATTCGCGAGGTTGTTCATTATTCCTTAATAACTACACTTATATCACTGGTTTCTATTTATTTCCTTCGCTCACTTCGCGGTACTTAGAATAATACTTTTAATTAACGCTAAGTATTCAGTTCATATTATTCTGAAGTAACGCACCAGAGCACGTTACGTTACAATAACACGGCAAAACAAGTGTCTATCTGTAACTTTGAAATATTTACCTTTTATGATACTATGACACTAAGCACAAAATGTTTACAAAATTGTTGTCCGTCTGTTTATTACGTTTTAACTCACAAATACTTGATCAATATTGATGAAAGTTGCAGAGCTTATAGATTGCGTTGCTGGTACAAATTTAGTTTGTAATACACTTCGATATCGAAATTAGTTAAGAAGTTACAACATAAAATTCCTTGAGAATAACACACGAGAATAACATATGCTCGGCAATCAGTTAGATCGAAGCGAGCAACGTACGCAGCGTGCTTCGCCATTGAATACTTGTCTAATAGTGAACAAAATTTAAAATTATTTGCCTTACAAAATAAACATACTTGCATTACAGTACTATGGACATTATTTATTGCAATTTATGAACTTTTGGATTACCTGTTCAATTTATTTTTAAAAAATAATTGTTCACATATTGCATTTGTTAAAGTTACCATATCAATAAACCATAAATTTTTGCACTCATTGTCTAAATCAGCATTTGCTTCTAATCTCCCTTCTTGTTTTGTTCAGACGAAACAAAGTGGCTCAAGCAAATATTGTACATCTCAAAGCTTAATTTTGAAAGGCGAACTTAGTCTTAAATTTAAATATTTGAAAGAAAACTAACTGAAAATGAGAAGAATTACTAACTGTGCCACGCTAGGTGACATTTCAAAGACTGGCGAAAATCGTCAAATTGCCGTTATCTACGCATACTTTATGAAAAAATACATTCAACTCGGCTTAATTAAATTTCCCTTTCTTTAATGGCTGAAAATATAATATCTTTAACTATATTTCCAAGTAAAATATATGAGAACAATATAAAATGAAGACATAAAAGTTTATGGTATGGAATTAAACTGCTTTATGTAAGATTTCTAGAGTTTCTCTAAAGAAAGCCTTAATATTTATTGTCTAGCTAATCACTAACAAGCGTAGAAAGAGAACCAACAATAATTCTACAACAGTAAATTTATATTCAGTTCATGTAATTGTGATTACTTGCAGTTAAATCCTTGTATTCCTGATCGCTTTGTTCAGACACTATACTTAATGATCCTTTCACCTAAGATGTTGCCACCTGCTAAATCTAAAGGACCAGGCATTTCCAGGCATGCGTTAGTATGAACTTTGTGACTTCCATAGCTTCAATAACAAGCCGCAAAAGTTCATAAGTTGAATATATTAATACCGTATGTGTATAACAATAATTCAACTGAAATCAAACGTAAAATCAACATTAAATTTAATTAATAAAATCCGAAATTTAACTTTAGAGTATTCTGACAAGGACTAAATTTTGGATCCAAAACTAAACACCGACTAGTTAAATTGAGAAATGGAAGAATTAATAATCAAATAAAGCATTCTTTTTCCCAGGAACATAAATAAGTCAAATTTACTTGTGAAACTTTAACAGCTGGTAAATAACATATTTTGTAAGGCAATTTCTTCAAACTTTGGACATTACATTGTTTAACTAATTTTATGAAGAAAAGTGTGTATAGTCATACATCCGTTTGCAAGATACAGGTTGTTAAAGTTGAAGGGAGAAATGCTAAAATTTTGAAAAAAATTAAAAAATGTTCCGAGGTATATTTTATTCGAATTTTGTATGCTTACATAAAAATAAGCGAACTAAAAAAACATCCCGGTAACCTTCATCCGTGAGACAAACTTCAGTTTGGCTTCTTAGCGACTAGAGTGTTACGTATTTGACACGATTCCAGAGATCTTCTAGATTTTGGCATGATATTGCAGCCTAAAGCGAGATGGAACATCATTACGCATGTACCACATTCGATGCCTAAGCCCAAGTGGTATATCTTTCAATAGCAAAAAACGTTGGTATGTGACGGCGTCTAGTATTGTTGGAAAAAAGAACGGACCAAATTTCAACCTTAAACTGTAGACAACATTCCAGGTACTACAGGTGTACGACAGTCGCTAGGAGGATCAACTGAAGCATTTCTCACTACTGAACGTAGCCATTTCCAGCAGTTGTTATGATTCTTGTTATAAATTTGTTTTTTATAATTGTTTGTTTGATTTGGATAAAATATCTCGAAGCGCTTGCCATTTATTTCCTAAATTTTAATATTTTCTTCCAACTTTAATAGCCCGAATCTTGTAAACGAAAACGTTTATGACACATAGTGCGTCCAAGCTTGCAAATGCCGTGGAAAATATGCGAACTACACTCATTATCAATGCAGCAGCGTTATATGGGGTAATTTTTTAACTGTATTGGTATCTCTGAGTTATTGGCATCATTGTTAATGTGACAGCAAAATGCTTGAAGGTAAGTTTACTGTCATGTTTACTACTAGTTAACTGTAATATATCTATATCATGCGCCTTATATTTTGTTTTCAATGGATTCCGAAATTTTATATATAAACGAATTAATTAATTAAAACATTTTGACAGAAACAAATTGACAGTTTCAATTTTAATACACAAAAACAGAACGCCACTGATTTAGTTGTCACTAATTTTAATTTTAAAACTTCAAAATAATAATGTTGCCATATTAATTTCAGTTTTTATTGCAAACCTAACAAAAAAATCACAAACAGATACGATCACCCGGTATATAAAATGTATATTTCAATTTTAATACACAAAAAAGAACGCCACTGATTTAGTTGTCACTAATTTTAATTTTAAAACCAAAATAATAATGTTACCATCTTAATTTCAGTTTTTATTGCAAACCTAACAAAAAAATCACAAACAGATACGATCACCCGGTATATAAAATGTATATTTGTAGCGATTCCTCATTAAAGGTTTATTATCTGTTCTGTTACATAATTTCTGTATCAAAATTATAGAAACAATTAATAGAGCAGGGATCGTTACTAACAAAAAAATTCAATCAAAAAGGAATGAACAATAAAAAGGAAGCTAAACCATATAAAACATTAATAATTAACAAATTGTTAAAGTAAATAAAATGTTTTCAAAGCAGTACAAGAAAATTAGCTGTTAATATATTAAAAATAAAAGGAAACCCTAGATTAAGAAATTTCTATTAATAATTAAAGGTAAATAATAACAATCATTATTAAATAAATATAACTTCATTGAATTATTAGATAAATATACCTCTGCAAGTAGGATATGTACATATTGTAAATTAAATCAAAAAATGATATACGTTAAATGTTAATACAAATCAAATATTAAGAACAAAATTAGTCGAATAGAAAATTGTAAATTAGAAGTTATTTATAGAAACTATTATAAGCTGTATTTGTTATAATTCATTATTATATGCTACTTAGATATACAAACTTTTAAATCAAGGGTTTTATCTAAGACTAATTCTCAGTAAATTGATTATTTTAGACTATAAAAGCTCATGCAATTGCAAACAAAGTTAGAACCTTTCTGGTTCTCTAATCTAAATTGGCTCAGAATCTGTCCGATTCTATACCTTTACTCACAATTAACACAAATCCTTCCCGAAATACTTTATGAAAGGCTATGGACGGTCTACGAAGTCTTTAACAGATCTATGAATTTGCTCCAGGAAATTTTACAAACAAAGATCCGATTTTCTTGCTAATCTCCGAGACGTTTACGACCTATAAACAGATTTTGCAAAGAGTCTAGGAACGATTTCCGAGGCTTTGCAACCAGCTACCACGAAATCGACCCCACAAAGCTTGCCGCATTATATGGTAACCATTTTGTTAGAACCCAAAAGTATATAACGAAATAATAGATATCAGTTGCGTGTATAGTTTAAGCATAGATTTAAGAAATATAAATAGAATTGTAAATGGAAACAAAACGAAAAGTATACTTTTAAACATATATGTTTTAAAACAAATTTCGAATTTAATTAAATTAATAGCTAAAAGCAAATTAACAAACAGAAAATAAATCATACCTGAAGGTTAGAATGTAACCGATAAATAAGCATTTACAAATACGCTTGCAATCAATAGAGCACTATGTTTAAAATAAAGAGTGCAGGCCTAACTAAAACGACTCAAACCATAATAAAGTTTACATAACGAGCAAGTCCGAATCGATGACAATAAATTCTTCTACTGCGCTGAATGGCCGAACAACTATTGTTAGATAGGTGGATAAATCTATAACAGACACATCATTCGTTATACAATATGTGAAAACTATTCGATTTGACTGTTGTATGTGCTATTTGTATATAACCGTTTTCTTTGTTTACCTAATTTTTACTACCTATTTTATAGAAAATCGTCTTTCTGAAGACGCCTGTTATATTTTAAATGCGTTTCTTCAGGTAAGTAAATCCATTACTTTGTTTGTAAAAGAAAATGTTATGTCGTTCATTTACCTAGATAAAATAATTTATTATTTTTCTGATTGACTGTCGTTTTATATCAATTATTTAAAAAAAAGCAGTGTAAATTGCCTAAATTTACTGTTCAAAATAACGTTATAGTACAACCAATATTTGTTCACAAATGTAAATTATCGGCCAACAAACCTTTGTATTTGAATGTAATTTGTGCACATGTAACCTCACTGCTAAAGCCCGTCGCAGATTTTGTAAGCTTGCTGTTTACAGCAAACAAAATGTGATCTCCAAATTTTGTGCAGTGTTTAGGAATCATCCAGTATAACATTACATTCAACGCACTGTAGAAGTGATAAGTTTCAATGTTTCAAAGCACACTTATTATTTCTGTATAGAATACGTTTTAATTTAAATAAAAGTAACTAAGACTTTAGTTATAAATGCTTTAATATGTAAAGCCTCTTGTTGACATGACCATGCGCACACCGCTACATATTATGCAATTTTCGTCTATTGCGCAGAATGGCAAAGTGAATCTTTACAGTTTAAAATATCTCTAAATCAACTAAAGAAATAATTTTAAGTTTCACAATGTTGGAACGTTTAAGATAGATAGATATGACATGCCAGTCCATTGCAACAATTAAAAATAATTGGCTAGATAATGTAAATAAAATTAACGCAGCTCCATCTTTGAAAGCATTAAACAATCCGACTGAAGCGATCACCAGATCGAACTCCATTGAAGACAAAACACAACACATGATGGAAAACTAACTGGTACAAAAATAACTGATACCAAAAATGTATGCGAGACTTTAAACATAATTTCGATAAATAAAAACATTTAAAATTCAACACTCGGCAACCATTTATCGGTACGAGTTAAACTAAGTGGTTCGAATACCAACTAATCTGAATCCAGGAATACACATTTGAAATTTGACTAATGGTAAAAATAGTATTTAATTGCAATTTTTTGAAAAGACTTCCCAAACATGTCTGTCTAATTGATAAAACAAAGTTATCGGAAGAAATATTTTCCCTTATTTCCGCTTTTGGTCGCAATGTTCTCTGTACTCTAATTTTTTGTTTTTCGTTTCCAAAAATTAGATCTAGAATTTATATAAATTGGACATATAAAATTTGTATATACATTATGAGAAAATTCCATTTTAAACTGCAAAAATAATACAATGGGACTCCACCCAGTAGGTACTTTTAATTAAGAAAGCCAGAGGGATATTTCATCCATTAATTATATTTAATTTTATAAACATCAAACTACTGAATAACTTCAAGCGCATTATTCATCCATATCCTGATTTGCATTTAAATATATGCAGGCTTCTACATATTGACTAAAAAATAGAAAGTAAACAATATCGTCTGTTGGGTATCGCAACGCGATTTCGAATGCACACCGTAAACGCATTCTCATGTTGCACGTCTTCTATAGGATTTTTTCTTTTTATACGCCTTTTTTGCACGAAAGAATACCAGATATTTACATATAACAGCAACTTGCCCGGGCCAGACAAAATAAAATTCTCTTTTTATTTTTTAGTTTTATTGGGTGTAGGAACAGCAGCTCAATGTCAGACATGCAAGCTTGCAAGCAATGAGAATAGGTTGCAACTCGTTACTTCGCAGAATCATCTAGGATACGTTTTTTCACGTGGAACCGCATTTTTTAATTAAGCTAATACGATACTCAACCGTCCGATCGAGTGTGATAATCATGGGTTTGCTACATTGTTGCTGAAACCTGATGCATTGCAGATTGACGGACTGTTAATAATTATAATTTATCAAGTTTTTTGTGCGCGACAACCATTTCCGTAACTCTAAATTGTTGCTTAAATTATCTCCTTTAACAATCTGTTACAATGTATTAAAATTAATTTCCATATGTTGGGGGGCCCAATTAAAACTCGATTAAATTCTAGTTTTTAATTTATACGGGATATCCATATGCAAAATATTCCATGTCAAAAACGCAATAAAACCTTCTATAAAGAAGAACTTATTACTTATTACCGAAGATTACTGTTTTGTCAATTTAAAAAAAACTCATTTATAGATGGTACTTAACATTAAAAGTAAAAACAAAACACATCGTTAAAACGGTTAAAACCAAGAAAAACACTTCTTCGGTCTTTTGTCGCACAAAGCCGCTCTAGATTTTAAAATTGCCAGAAGTGTCCTAAAGTTGAAATATTCAAGGAGGAAGTCATGAGCGTGCTAATCACAATTTCAAAATCTAAAGATTGATGCACCTTGCTTCATTTGGAAGTAATCCTGAATAAATTGATGGAGGAAATACATTTTAATTAGTGATCAGTTCTTCCTATGAAGTGCTACTTATTAACTGATAGAAAACAGCATGCTTGACTTTGCGAAATTGAGTAAAACCGTTTTCTTGAGTAATTCATTCCTTTACAAAAGACAAAAAGCAGCGCCCAGTTGTAAAGCGTAGAGAACGAAGTATTAACCATAAAAGAAATATAAATTAACTACGAGTGGTTCAAAAAAGCACCCATCGATTAACATAGATTCAATTTAAATGAGAATTTATCACATAAAAATGTAAATATATTTATTTTTAATGTGCAAATATGTAAGAATTTAACAAATAGTAAATAAATAAAAGGTTAAACAACTATTTCGGCAACTTTGTTGCAGATCTTATAATTTCATTACTAGTTTATTTAAATATTTCCTAAGAATGCGAGAAAAAGATGAATGGGTTAATAATTAAAAATGTTTTCAGAAGACCTGTCGTTAGCAGACTTATTATTATAAAAACCTTTTAAATATTTATACAATTCAGCAGAAAAGAAAATTGCATACAAAACAATGCATTATGTTTGTTATAAACAAAACCCGCCGGGATGAGCGGGATCTAACAAAATTCGCCATTTTGCCATTTTCTCGGAGGAAATTGAGTACGGGGAGGATCTTCCCTTGCCTCAGTCGGATTTGTTTGCTTCATTTTAGTTCTTACGCTGCAACTGCAGCTCCCGAATGTGGGAGTGGCGTTCGCGCCTCCCCCTCGAACACCGCGAGGATGTCCGGGAGACGGGCCAGGATTTTTGCGACGCCTTCCCCGAAGGTGACTGCGTCTTTAGCAGCTTCGAGCACTATGGCAGCTGCTCTTGCTAATTTAGCCATGTCGATTTTGCTGTGCAAGGCTTGTTGCGAATCTCCGGCTGGGGTGGTAGAGGCCGTTGAACCTTTGACTACCTCAGCGTATGAAAAATTACCGGTAGGCTTGGAGCTGGCCGGGATTGGTATTGCCGCAGGTCTGCTTGTTGGTTTCACCCTGTGGGTTGGGAGCTTTGGGCATCCCCTACAGTTTGCGGTGTGGTCACCACCGCAGTTCGCGCACTTTGCGGGCACATCGCGCACTTTTGGGCACTCAATTGTCTGGTGACCATCCGCGCACTTGACGCACTTCGGTCTGGCTTTGCAGCACCTTTGGCAATGCCCAAACTGCTGGCAATGATGGCACTGTATTATTCCTCTCTTCCCGTTGCTCGGTATCTCCACTCTTACCGAAACATGTATTATCTCCTTCAGGTCAAAGACTTCCTTGCCTGAAAGAGATTTCGTGAGCTCAACGAAGTTTAGCGGAATAGGCTCCTTGGTTTTCCTATTCCGCATTCTTTTTACTGACAAGACTGGCAGGCCCTTGTTTGTCAGGTCTTCTTTAATTTCTTCATCGGATATTGATTCAGGCAACCCCCTAATTACTACCCGAAGCGGTTTGTCTTGGGGTAGTAAAT
>JAHWXV010161396.1:0-10237 GCA_024586415.1 Phrixothrix hirtus
TAAAGCGTGTGTCATGAAAGCACAAGATCCTGAGTTCGAGCCTCAGATGATGCAAAAAATTTTTTAATATGTATAAAACATACTTGTCTTAATATTTACTATATATATATATATATATATATATATAAATGATTTTGCTACGACTGAAATTTTAGATGATTTAGGTAATTATAAAGGTAGGCTGTTTTTAGAAATGTTTTACATTAAAAAAATTAAAACTATGAATTTTAAATCGGACACTAATTTTTTAAGCAGTAGTTATATGTTTTCGTTCATATCCTTGCTATTAAACAATAATTGTAAGCGTTTTAGCTTCTTTAGTTTTATGTATGTTTTAAACGTTATATTATTTATAGACACTGTATAAATAGTATGACACTTATACGTCAATGATTTATTTTAGGTTTTCCTTTTTGTACTGACGAAGTGTAGAACAATACATGAAATACAGACAAGTTAAAAATGAATTTACATATATTTTTATATTGATATATATTGCTGTGGTAATTGATTGAAAAGGGGGACGAAAATTAATAGCTAAAATAATTTACCCTCCAGAAAACTCACGGCTAGTATCATTTCGGACAGAAAACTAAGTAGGCTTCCTTGTAGTCAAACTTCCTAGATTGTGAGTTCATATAACAAAAGAATTGACCTTTACTTTACTCATTCAAAATTCTACTCTCCGGTTCTGTGTGAGCAAAGCTAATTTTCCCGAAAAATTACTGATATTTTTTTCTTAAAAAAAACTTAGGACTTCTAACTGTTATGAACACTAACTGAAATGTATAAGAAAAACAAAAATAATGAACTTGTGGAATGTAAATGTATTTTGTAAATGTGAGAAAAAAGCTAAATCAAATAAAAACACAAAAAACGTTGCTAAAAATGTTCTATTAAGAATAAATTAAATTTTATTATAAACAAACAGTAGTAAAAAATTTCAAAGAAGAATCTATAGTAAATGTTTAGTAGTTTACTGTCCTAGGTATATAAAGATAATTAATTTGCTTTGTAGCATTTGGCAGCATGTACTCATATGCACATTACGTGAACAATTATTAGAATAAACAAAAGTGAACATACATGGAAACAAATCAAATTTTAAGGAAAAATTAATTAAAATAATCGAATTTTGCAAAAAGAATAATTGCCAAATGCCAAAAAGATATAAATCAAAATTTTAAAAAGAACTAAAATACCTTCTACTAGTAATCAAACTGCACAAAAAATTAAAAAAGAATTAAATTACAAAATTTAAGCGTTAACTAAAATCTCAAATATTTACACGTCAATTGAACAAATGTTACTAGAGATACCCCCAAGTCGACTATTGTTTACGTTCTTAACTCTTACACCAGGTTGCACGTGGTAACACAAAAATGCTACCGGATACGTCCAAATGGATTCAATTATATTCATCACCAGTGATTATTACTGCTACGGTAATATAGGTAAGTCTAAAATTGGTTTTAACTTTTTTATTTTAAATTTTTTTGAAATTGTACAATATTAATTGTTTCCTAATTTTTATGAGCCTTTTTCCCAAAGCAAATTTATGGTTAGTTCTTGATAGAATCAAAAACCAAAAAGAAACAGAAGCAATAACTTGAAGTTATTTTTAATATCAAAACTTGGTCAAATTAGGTTAACATAAACAAACGCCGTTGAGTGCTTCTATTTTTAACACTTATTTATTTTCACCAGGTACGACCTTTTACTTTTAAATTCTTTTAACAGATTATCGTCTAATTTTATTTCAAGTAACTTATAGTTTGTGTGCGCAGATAAAGTAGTAATATTTTAATGCATCCCACCTTGTACTGCTGATTAATCCAATTCTGCTAGGGCCAAAAGTTTCTATAGCACAATGTATCATGACCAACTCAACATGAAGATGTCCTGACTTTTTATTATCTGTGATATCTTGGGCTACATCTGAAAAATGGAAATAAAGCTACTTGGGATCACAGCTTCCATTTGGATAAACTTTCCGGAGTTATTTATTTTTATATATGACTGATTTCAAGAGTTAGACCTTTTACAATAATTATAATCGGGTATTTATTACATATAAAATCATTTTACTATATTTCCTATCTTTCCAGGTGTGGTTTAATTCTGAACATTTTTGGATTGGATTTGGGTCGTACATGGAGTGTCAATGTTCCTTTAGCTTTTTATAAAGAAAATCAATGATAAAAATCTTCGTTATCTTCCAAATTGGATTAAAACTGCTCAACATTTAAATAAGTTTATTTAGTTTTAAAAAATTTTTTCATTTTTATTTCTGTGGTTGTTTCAAATAGCTTTCAATCATTAATTTCCTTTGTTTGTTTTTTATTTTCATGTATTCAAATGATTTTGTATGTAATCGTAATTTTTATAATCTTATATCTGTTTCTTTGCATTGATCTAAGTTGGTTGCCTAATAAAAATTAAAAAACTTTAAATTATTGTGACATGCTAGTTTTAAATGTACTGAAGCTAGTTTTTACTTCAATATATATATATATATATATAAATATATATATATATATATAAGTGTGCGTGAATGCGCCTGTGCATGCGTGCATGCGTGTATGCGTGCGTGCGTGTGCGTTTGCGTGCACGCATGCTTGCGTGCTAGCGTGCGTGCGTGCGCGCGCGCTTACGTGCATGCGTGCGCGCGCGTACATGCATGCGAACATGCGTGCGTGCGTGCGTACGTGCGTAGTAACAATAAGAAGTATAGGTATCAAATCTAGAAGAAGCGCATTATTTAAATTATGGCGATCATGCTATTCCTAAAAGAAGGAAACTCTGCATTCAATATTTCTTTTAATTGAATATTTTGAAATATTCCGCTATCAGCTAGAGTGCAACCGTTATGGTAAATTTTTATTCTCTGCCGTTAGATTAATATTATTCGGTACTTACAGGGTAGTAACAATTCCAATATGCTTTCATTAACTGTATTTGCCCAGGCACTTTTTCATTAGATAATGTACCGATTCTCTGTGATCTATATACGTTTTTTCAATTATGGTTCAAGTTTTGAGATGTTCATTTAAAAATACTTAGATGCATAAAGTGAAGATAAAGTATATCTTAGAAATCTTGTTGAAATATACCCTGTAATTATTTAAGGATGGTTACTAAATGTAGTTTAGTTATATTCGGGAACCGAGTTTGTTAGAAACAAACTAATACATTAAATACGGAAGACATCATCATCTTCAGAAGCAAATATTATCCAATGTGTTATTTTCCCATTTAGAGTTCACTTAAAATTTCAGCAGTTTACCGAGCTGTCACGCAATAGTTTTGACAAGGGATAAATAATTAATTTTCGTTTATTCGATAAACAGAGCTGTTGGAAGGTCTTTACATAGAGTAATGGGTTGTAGTTCTCAGATGGTTTTTATGGATAAAAATAGCGGTTGACACACTTTTCAATTATGTACGTATTTATAAGTATATATTTTAGAAGGAAATACTCAGACATGTTTAGCTATGTATATATTAGCGTTGTACATTGTGTAATAAACGTAAAAATTGGAAATTGTCACATAGGGGCTATTTAATAATTCTACTAATATTATTATTATTAAGAAAATACAGGTCTTATGTTTATAATTATTAGCTCTAGTAATTCATGTTTCATAATATGAATGACTATACTACGAATATTGGTAGTTTTCTACAAGCTTAAAACATTCATGCATAAATCCCGTCGAATTTAAATCAGCTATAGTTTTACGAAAAGGATATATTTCCTATAAAAATTGGCAGATTGACTTTTTGTGTGTATGGATGACTAGTGCCATTCGTGTAAAAGAATAAAACAATTCTGAATTACTCTAGGAAATCAAAATTAACTTTTTTTAGAATATACATGATGTTTCTTATAGTTATTATTTGAAATTTAATAATCTGCTTAACTTATACTGAAACATATTTTGTTTGTTATTGTGTAACTTGCGTTTTGTGTTAGCTTTGCACTAACTTTCACAACCTACCTTTTTATTACGAGATATGTTTTGTTGTTAGTTCAGTTACTTTAATTCAAAAAACGTTCCATAAAATAAATATCGTTTTTAGTGAGCCTAGAAAAGTAAGACGGCCTAGCTTAAAGTAGATGTCCAAAGAGACTATTTTTCTGTTGGATACATGCACCAAAAGAATTTAAGATTTAACGAACAGCTAATTACTTTGTTCTTATTTTGATCAAAAGTTTTCTATAAGTGAATACCACGTTAACTCACTAACAAAAGATCGTCGCACAGTTATTCAAGTAGACGATTGGCGCAGTTAATAGTGCGGTTACGCCATTACTTGATAATTTGAATTTCTTCCATAAAAAATAATTCTGGCGAATATGGTTTAAATTAGAAAGAACATCGATATACTTGATCGACTCGTGTATTTACAATTCCCTAAATGTCTACCGCAACTTAATTAAAATAAACGATAACAATGAAACACAATATTATCCCGGCATGTAACTAAACTGCCGATCTGCGCTATTGAGTGGTACTTCAAAATGAAGAAAGTGTTTATTAGCTTGTAGATTCGATCGAATTTCTTTTACTAATTACGGCATGAAAGCTAATCTGCCTGAAAATTTCGGACTACAGTTTATTGTTAGAGTAAAATAAAGATAGAGGATTTGTTTGCTTAGTACCTGATTAGATTTTTGGCTGTGGAGTACCAAGTTTTGCAGCATTTACTCATCATTTGTTTGATCTTTGGATTAAGATATCTGTGTAGCAAGTTTGCATTTTGTCCTGTGCGTTCTTGTTTGCTATTTTCTTATATAATTTGTAAAAATTTTCGCCAAATCCGCATGGCGCGTTAAGCTTGCGGCTACTTGGCTATTTGTGTTGGCTGTCTTGCTAATATCTTTCAGTACCATTCCTATGAAATTTTTGAGCGTGCTTATGCTTACTTTATCCAGCAGCGCTGCTACGTTAGAAGTGTTTGTGATGTTGGTGTCACTGCAGATAGCAGAAACTTTGCCCACTCTGCCTGCTGGGATACATTGGCTTTCCTGGGTGTGGATTCTACCTGTCCTATCCTCGATCTTAATATTTCTTCTGTCGGCCACGATGTTTACGTACGTAGCACGTATTTTTGTAGCACTCAGTGGTATCGGTCTTGTTCCTGGGGATTTATTTCTGGGGCATGCTTAACATCCCCTGTCGTTTGCGGGATGCTCACCACCACAATTCATGCACTTTGCTATTATGTCTCTGCTTTTTTCAGAGGTTGATCTTAGGTGTTTACTACTATATTTCAGACACTTAGGACACGCTTGTCAGCACTTTTGCGTGAATTCGTACCTTTGAAACCTGTAGAACTATATGACTGTGTGTTACCTTCTGGGTGATTCCATTGTATATATAGATAGTGAAAGGCAGCGAATGCTTCCTGCCATGCGTTTTACTTGCTTGGATGGACGATTATTCAAGTCATTTTTTCATAAATATCGCCAGTTAAACTTTTTTGTACAGATAACGTGTTGTTTTTACATGATAACCTACAATTAATAAGCGTTTCAAGGTAAATCGTATTTAATGCAAATTCTTTGAAGTATATTACATCCTAGCCTTTCTTTTTTTACCTGAATTGGTGTCTGTTGTTAGTTGCCATTTTTTGCCAGCTCTTGGGATATTCTGCATCTAGTCTGATCCAAGTGTCACTTTGGAATAACTGTATATTTAACATCGTTGCGTGTGGTTAGTGTAGGAAGTACTAATATAGCGGCACCAAAAAGTTGTAGTAACTACCAGCCTAGCGAATATTAATATCTAGTAACGGTCGCAGTGATAAGTAAACTTTTGACTTCAGTGAAACCAGTCTCTTTTATAGCTTTTATATGTACTAAATTAAATAGGAAGCCATCTGAGCAATATTATTTAACATAATTTAATATAGTTTATTTGGTCAATAAAAATATATTTCCAAATAAGAGACATATGCAAATTTTAAATTCATCAACTGTCAGTTGCGTTGAACTGCTTCAGCAGGAAATGCGTTTTGACGTGTTGGACAAATAAAATTGCATACCTGCAATATTAGACATGTAAAGGCATCTAGTTTAAAAATAAAAGCAATTATGCAAAGCAAAGCTGTCGAAATAGTTGAATTTGCATGTGATGTGAGATATAGTGCGTTAAATAATATGGCGTGTTCGGGGTATATTCATATAAATTATTCAGTCTAATCAAAACTTCTCCGCGTACTTCCCATTGGTTAAAATGATAACGAAACAAAACAAGACTGTGATCTCAAAATATTTTGACAAAAGGAAAACTGAACATATTTGTTGATAACTATTTGAAACTCGCGGTCATTATGTTTTAGCAAAGGCTTTTAAAAGTAATCTACAAACCACTGACAATCTAGACACTTATTGTGCAAAGTTGCTCATTTTTAAATTAATAACTTTGATAATTAAAGTATTAGTAGTGTTATTTGCTTGATATCAAGTTTTTTGTAATTTTTCGTCTTTATAATACCGATAGTAATAAAAAAGTGAATCAACCCCGAAATGTCAGCTTGGAAGGGACAGTAAGAGCTTCAGCCTTACTGGATGAAGGGTATCCCATGCATTTTAATGCAAATATGCTAGGAAATAAGCATTTCATAGTAAGTTGCACGATGATCTGGAGCAGTGATGCAGGATGCTTCAGGGTAGCGTCTAGAACAATTTAAGAATATTAGAGATGAGCTTTTTTTAACGCAATACGTTCTAAGAAACAGAAGAACCACAGAAAACGCTCTGAAAGCTCATCTCTCGTACGTTCGTAATATTGAAATGTTGTCTTAAGCAGTTAGAAGATGTCTAAATGAAGTTAGATTAAACAGTAGAAGACCTGAGAGAAAACTACTTCTTACCAGAGAAAATAGAGTAGCAAGATTACGCTTCGCAATAAACCACCAACACTGGACGATAGCTGACTGAAAGAGAGTTTTATTCTATGATGAAGCTAGAGTAAGTCTACGACCTCCTGATGGACGTGAGGGTCAAGGGTAAGATTTAGGAATTGTAATCGCACTAAAATTCCATTTGGTGGTGGCTCCGAGATATTTTGTGGTGAAATCCCTCTCGATGTACATACAGAGTTATTTCCAATCCATGTTAGATCCATAAATGCGAACTGTTGTCTCAAAAACATTGTGTTTTAGTATGTAATTCCTAATACCGCGTTTGTGTGACCTAATTTCCAATTTATGCAATACAGTATTCGCCCACATATAGCGAAACCTGTACTCAAGTATTTGCATGATATCAATATTCGATTATTACAATGCCCAGCAAATAGTCTCGATCTAAACCTTGAACATCTTTCGAATATATCAAAGAAGAAAGTTCGTAACCGTGCAGTCGCTCTTGTCAATCATAATCAACTGGTGGATGCTGCCAACGGAGAATGGGGTCTATTCCCAAAGTTTCGTTGACAATTTAATTTACAGTCTGCCATGATGAATAAATGCAATTATATGTAAAAGGAGAGGATACGCACGATACTAAAACTAAAACTGTTATTGTAATATGTGACTATAGCCTAGAATTGTTGTTTATGTTTCTGCTATAGTTTATTGTATTCTATTATAAGCTCTTCATTAACAAAAATGAAATTGCATTGGCACTGTTTTCGTCTGAGTTACCCTTAAACTTGACAACAAGGTCTGACACAAAAGTTTTTATGTTTTTGGTTTTACATTTGTTTAAAATTTGATGCAATAAGGCCAGGTTTCGAAGTAGCACGATAATTTTGTCCATGATCTTAGATTATGCCATTTTTTTATGTAGTAAACAGGAATAAGTTGATTCAACTGTTTCTACAGTTTTTAACTCTAAATTAATTTCTATCATTTCTGCAGCATTATATATCAATATTCATAAGTAAGGATTCTACACAAAGTTTTGTTATGACTATTAATATAAATTATACTTGATTATTGAACTTTTATGTATAAAAGCGGCTGCTAGGAACTTTTGCTATACTTGAATAGAATTAATGATGTACCACTGGTAATTTTGATTTTCTCTAAACTTTAAATTTATATCAACAAAATAATTAAAAATGTTTTTCCTCGACTAATTTAAAGTACGATTTACATACGTAGATTTTAATTCATTGTTTTATATTGTTACAGATCTATCTCCTCTGAGGGGTAACTAAATATCATAATGAGAAATGGTTGCGGTTTTCATGTAGCACATTGAACATTCAAGAGACGCCATGTTAGGGGCGACATCGACAATTGCGTGTGGCTAATAATGATCTTATTGGCTGCTGTTATACTGCTAAACGGAGCTAATATTGTAGGTAGGTGTTAATTATTCCGTCATTATATATTACTTCTATATTTATTGACGTGTGAATCAATAGCGATACAACAGTTTGCTGTAAGTGATAATACAAAAAAATTGAGCGCAGCACGAATCAAGAAACAAAACAACCTATTTAGCAATAGAAATGCCATATAATAGCAATTTTTATTTATAATTTATAGAATAAGTTAGAAAGACGTTTACTTGCATTCCATTTGAAGGTTAAAAATTATTTAAGTTTTGTGTAAAACATTATGATTGTAGAAACGATTCTCTAGGATCAAGATATACTTCGTTATGTTATTATTACATAGCAGGTTTTTCTTAGGTTGATATAAATACTCCGCATTGTTTGAGCTAGCTAATGTGTTCATAATTTGTAATACATATACAGTTTCCGCAAAAAGTACGAATATTCCAATAAATTTATATTTACCGACAACGCTATGTTAATTTAATTTAAATTTAATTTACGAGTTACCAATTTGAAGTACAGATATCATGCGTTCAAGTAAGCAATTACAATTCTTGATATTAATTTTGACAATAAGATAATGCTGTTTCTATTTAATATAGCTAATAATACTGAATAAATTATCTTGAGCAGACAAAAATTAAAAATATGTACAGTAATATATAGTTTAAAGAAATAAAGAAACTTACTGTAAAGGCGGGAATTGTAAAATTGAAGAACCGTAGAAAGACATGACAAAATGAGTTTATGCAATAAAACGTCGTACATTATGTAGGTACACTGTAATTTTGTCACATCACAAACCGTCAGGAGATCCATGTACTTAGGTTTCATGTTTGTTGGTGTCATCAGTATGGAACATTTCTAACGTTTTTAAACAGTAATAAAAACAAAACACCACTGTTATTTTAATTCCATCGTATAGGACGGAATGCTTCAAGGGCAACAGATACCCCTAGTAGTCCAAGAGTGGGAGGTAAACAGAGATAAAAGCTGGGAGGGATTTGGTCGAACATTTGGTAGTAGGAATGAATGGAAGTACTGCTTCGGCATTGGTATCAGAGCAGATATCTTTGGCGACTTGAGAGACTACTCGAAATCTGACTCAGATTAGGTAGCATTGGGGACAGAACAAAGAATATACCGAATGTTAGACAGTAGTGTTAAGTACTAAACCAATCTAGCTCGGTGCTTTATGCGTGGAAAGCATCTCCTCATAATCCTGATGTATAGCATAAATGATGACAGCATGAAACATGTAGTTAGATTAAATTAAAATAAAAGCCAGAGAACTAAAGGAAGGTTCTATAAAGGCCCGAGTTACAAAATTTGAGCAGTGGATAAAATACAACAAAATACATTTTCACCATAAAACGACACATACCGTGTCATTATGTAGATACACGGCCACTTTGCCACAATCATATAATGTAAGTCGTTTTACAATGAAATGTCCTTTTACTATACCTTTTCTTCAGCTCTAGAAGTATCCACTACCCTTTTTCCTTTTATATAACTTCAGCTTCTATTTCAAACGTATAAATGAAATTAATTTAATTTGCAATTAGGTATTTATCCGTTATTATAGGATTATGAAAATATGCTTTGTGGGCTTAAAATCATCAGAACTGTTTCTTTGCAATACATATTTAAATTTTGCTTGATGAAGATAAAAGTTGAATGTAATAAATCCCTCTATTTTAATTTACTTGTAAGAGCTATGCATACGCTTTCGACGTAAACATAAGAATACACCCTCCACCTTCACCGCCATTTGACATTTAACACACTGCGAATTTGCGTCATGTGTCCCATTCTGAGGATTTCTAACAATGTGGAATTCTAAATATATGGATCTCCGGTGGATTTAACTTAACAAAGTTAGTCTGTTTACGTGTAGTAAGTCATTTTATGCCGGAAAGCCTTTTCCTTGTGTT